>VZRV01010920.1:388671-480682 GCA_013398115.1 Falcunculus frontatus | reverse complement strand
CAGGGAGAGGAGTCATTCCCCTGTTCCTCTTTGGGGTCCCTCCTATGGGAGACAGTTTTCCATGAACTTCCCTGATGTGAGTCCATCTCACGAGCACCAGCTCTCTGTGACCTGGACTTCCAAAACCAGACCATGCAAACACAATGCACCGGATTGTATTACTTGTAGTAGCTCCTAAACGCTATTAGACACTTTTTTAAAATTAAGACTCTCGTTTTATTTGCTTAAACCCTCAAGTTGTCCAAGACAGAGGACTTCAGATAAGTCTGAAATTTGTGAGATTTTTCCAGGGGCTGGCAAAGAAGTTGAGGTATTAATCCAGGTAATGAAAAACTAATCTGAAGGGAATTGTACATTTTGCTTTTTTTGTAAAATATTACTTAAACTCTGTGCTTATGCCTAGTGATTCTGGCAAATTTTATGACCTTAATGAACTTTACCTTTTGCCATTACTATTTTCTTTGAGACTACACATCTATTAATATAGTGGACAAAGTAAAAAGTAAATGAAAATATCTCATATTGTAAAGTCTGGGAAATTTAACAAATCTACCTGAGAAACTGGTGGGAGTTCCTCTTCAAGTTTATTCAGCGCTGCATCACTGGGTGATTGATATTCCCTTTTGAACTGATGATTTCCATCTCTCCTCCAAAATGTGTGATGTTCTGAGACTCAGAAATCCTTTTCCTCAGCCTGCCATTGATCCCCACTGTGACCTTGGTGAAATAGTTTAATTTTTGCCATATATATATATATATAAATGCTGTGGCTTTGAAAGACAAATGTGCCATACGAAAGCAAGGTACTACTCCTGCTAGGTATTTTGACTGCACTACATCAGATGGTACTAAGAAGAATAAGAAAGTCAGAAATAAAGTCAGCAAGTTTCTCTTTCTCTGCAGCTGCCAAGAATAATTTATCAAATTCTTTCTCTAACTCAGTAACAAATCTAGGATGCCCTTAAGTGTGAATAGAAGCCAAAGCACCAATTTGCCGTTGTCGACTGTGGAGTAACAGATTTCCGAGCAAAGGACAAAAATAGTCAGTGTAAACTTTGGAAATACATTTGGAGAAAAGGAAAATTATACCCCTCCCCAGGATGAGGCATGGCAATTTAATTAGTATTTCTCAAAAAGTGGCTTGAGATGTTGATGAAATTACACAAGAATTTTAGCTATTTAAATTCCAGATCATTTCCAGCTCCTCTGATTCCATCTCGATCCATTCGGTTAAGCTCATAAAAAGCTAAATATTGGATTTTAGCCCGATGCTAGATTTGGCATTTCCCCACCTCACCCTGCTAGGAAGAACAGGCTTGGATTTTTTTTTCTCCCCCCTCGTTACTTTATTAAGGGTCTGTCAGTCATGTTTTCCAAGATGCTAGGAAATTTGGTAGTTGTCTCTGACCTATCTTTTGGTAATGAATAATCACAGAGATGACTTCCAAGGAGGAATGGCCGCGTGTTTTATGACGTTATAATCTTTTTCTGGGAATGTTATGGAATAAGAGCTGTCCTGTAGCTCAGGAAGTTCTTGTTGTCATTTTTGTTTCCTGAGCAATCTCGGATCTTCAGCTCGCCTTTTAAAATATCAGCAGCCCAAGCCAGCCTTCTGGTTTTTAACACATGATGCTCCCCAGGCATAAACAACATAATAAAAATGACAAAAAGGTTTCAGAAAAGGAAAAAAAGCTGCCAGCAGTGGTGAATGCTGTGTCTTCAGCACTCCTAATACTGCAGGAGAAATTTTTCCAAAAAATCCATGTAGCCACTGGCTGCAAAGCTGCCATGAAACCATTAATCAATCTGTGGCAGAAGCTTTGATGGTATGTTTACACTTTTCACTATTACAAATAGTGCCACACTCCAAATGATGACTGTGAACCACAGAGTGAGGAAACGAAGTGATGAGAACAGATATGAAGTACTAATTTCTTGATTATTTTTAATTACACTTAGGAGAAAAGCAAGCAAATGTTAATACAATCTGCTTTACCTTTTTTTTAATAATTTAGAATCGATCAGTCAGGTAGGTCTGTGCTGGAGTCATGTTTTATCATTGTGAGTGTTATTAATTAATAAGGGCAATCACACATCTTTGGAAAACTGTTTGCCTCAGCTGAAAAATTAATTTTGGTCAAACGTCATTCCAAACTAAAAAAGTCATCATGGAAGCAATCTGAAGAAGAGGCTCTGCTCACAGATATGCCTTAAACAGGGTGGTGACACAAATACTGTTTTACTCTTCGTTAGCAGTCAATTAATAACCCATGGTGAACATGGTGTCCTGGAGTTCAGCTGCGAAATGAAGTGTTCCCTTTCATTTGGTTTGTCACCTTCTGTGAAAACGTAAAGGATTAATTAGGTCTTCTCTGGATCTTGCTGCTTGCACCCTTAATAAAATAAGATCTCGGGTTTCATGGAGCATGGAAACACCATTCCCCATAGCCTTCTTTTTCAATACTTTTTTTTCTCTTTTCAAGAAAAAAGTGAGGTTTTTCACCTCTTGACTCAATGCCTTAAAGAATAACCATGCAGCTGAACATGAAATAAAAAAAAAACATACCAGAAAAAGCAAAGAATATGTGAGGAAACAAGTCGGTATCTCTGGCTTTATGCAGCAATAGGTTAAACAAGATAAATGCCTGTGCTTACTTTTAAAATGCTCAAGGTTTTCAGACACTGTGGTCATAGGTGTGCTTAGTGTCAAGAGACATAACTGCACAGGGATCCAGGTTGTATACACAAAACTTTGATGTTCTAGGGAAAAAAATTATTTTATCTCTCTCTTTCTTATTGCTTTAAATAAACAAACAACAAAAAAAAATCCCACAAGTATTTCATTCTTCCGTATCAGAATATGGGAATGAAAGTGTTTGCAGAAGAACCAGGGAGGGCTCTTTTCATTAACCCAGTGCACATCTAATTTCAGTGAGAATGAAGCTGCCCAAGTTACCAGAAGGGTACAAAATTAGAAGTTGAGAGGAATAGGAGCTCACTGAGTTTCCATTCCTCTTCTTTACAATCTAAAACTGCCTCTCTGTGGTGTGCTGAGAGAGGATATATATAGGTGCTTATTTCGTATATTTATGAAAAGAAGCTGGAACAGAAGCCACTGTGTGTGGGGAGCTCATTCTGATGTCAGAGCACAAGTGAAATGCTTTTGATACAGGGCTAAGAGTTTAAGGTGACTCTATCCATTAACATATTGTTTCCAGTTGCTCAAAAACTTCAAATATTTTGACTATTTGTGCCAAAATTACCAGCCTGGACTAAGTTTATGTGCAGGGGAAGGAAAGTGTGAGGACCCAGAATGTTTCAACCAGAACTATTGTTCTCTTTCTGGGGAAAAAGATCTCTTTCTTGGTTTTCAGTCAAGGAATTAAGAGTTTCCTTTCAGACTTTCTACATTTTGGACTAAGTACATGCAATTTTTCTGTGACAGATGGTTACAATTATAATGTGCACCCAGCCCATGCATGGCCCACCACTACCCACCTTCTTAAAACACAAAATATGTCCTAAATGCCTCAAATGGGTACCAAATCCTGTTCCATGCAGCCATTTCTGAATCTCTTCTCCCAACTACGTGCAAGTCTCTCATATTTTTTTTCACTTTTTCAATTCCTTTGACCATTTACTTGTTTAGCAAGCCTGTCTTCCAGTGGCTTAAACTTCCGTGAAGTCAAATTTTGTTGACTTCATGGTAATGTGTCTACTGCTGAGGAGCATGAATTAAACCAAAATGTAAAAGGCAGAAATGTTGATTTTACCCCTGGCTACATGGAAAGTGCTCTCAGTGTCTGGGTCCCTTTGTTGCAGCTGGTAGCATACAGCATGTCATAAACGTTCAAAATGCTGTTTACCAAACGATTTTATGACATAAACTGGGCTGAAAAAAGCCCAGAAACACAATTCTAATTTATAAAAATGTGCAACTTGTGAGGCAGTAGCTTGTTCATACCAATTACTGCAGTAGAAAATTCACTAAGATTCCTTTAAGTATAGTGTGGTCCAAGCAAGCTTTATTATGGGAAGTGACAAGGATGGTTTTTAATGAGTTGCAATCTGGTAATCTGAATATTTTTTTCTGAAGTTGCCCTCTTTTAATTAGAGCTTAAAGATTTTTCATGCAAACTGTCTCTGTTCTGTCTAAATAGAAACTTTCTGAGATTCTGACAATCATCTTTAGATCTCATTTTCCCAAAAGGATTTTTGGACACAAGTACATCAATGCATTTAGGAAGTTTTTATGATTTGCTACCTGAATTATTTCAAAGTCTTCTGGTTTGTTTTATCCCCCTTCTGAGGTTCTAGATGCCTCTGAGTTTCCCAGAAAGCTGAAGGGGGAGTGTGTGTGGCTCTAGTTCTGACGTACCACGAACGGTTCCTGTACCTGTGAAGGTGAAGTCTGGGCTCTGCAGTTGGGTTTTTTTTCCTCTCACTGTCCATAGCCTCAGTTTTTCTGTACTAGCAGATTTTGTATTTATCTGTGCTCAGTTCCCATTTTATTTATACCCCTATCCCTCAGCCGAGTGCCTTGCAGAGGCACATTAGGTGATTATGTCATCTGTTATGTGGAAATTTCTTTCTGCAGAACTCTGTTCTGTTTCTAAAAGTTCCCTATGCGTCAGAACTCTTCTAAATAGTATAAATGTGTTTTCTTTTGAGTAACTCAAACCTAATTCGTGAACCCTTTGGGAGCCCAACCACCAAAGAAATATAAATGTGTTTCACTTTCAATTATTTTTAATACTGTGCATGTTATAATATTCACATCAATGGAAATAAGCAGATGATACATGCCGAAGCATCAAATGGAGTTTTTCCTGAACTTTGACCACCTGCTCACACTCCCTTCAAGAGCTGCATCTCGAGATTATTTGCAGCACTGAAAACCTGTGAAGAGTTTAAAAGCAGCTGGCGTATTTGCCTGGTTAAAAAACCAGCTTCTAAAGTAACACTCCTTCTCTCCATATGTCTCTTTGCTACGATGGCTGAACGTTGCACTCAGCTTTCATGTATTTCCTGGGAATCCTCTAAAGCAAAAAATGAAACCAGGCTACTGAGAAGGAATCGTGTCCATGACTGTATTCATACAAATAAACACAGTCTGGGTGTGTGCACTCATCTTGGGCAGCCTGAGGTGTGTGCCTGTCCTGTCTTCAGATTCAGTAAGGAAAATGACTTCCTTGCAAGTGTATTTTCCAAACTGCAGCTACAGGAAAGAGATCACAGAATATGCAGAGCTGGGGGGGATCAAGGATCACTGAGTCCAGCTCCATTTGTGTATCCATGTCTGTCAGCTCTCGTTGAGACTCAGGCAGACACAAACTGTTGTAAGGGAAAACTTTCTTTTTGAGCTTTGTGTGTGTCTATTCTGTGGCAAGAGAGCAAAGGGTTATGAAGATCAGTTTCCCCTGTTGTGTTCAGAGCTATTCCCTGAAACTGATTGTTTTTGTCTCCCATGCATCACCACAAGTTATGTGGCATCTTAACACTTGCTATCTTGTTATATCCTGGTAGAGGCTTATTAAGAAGTGACCCCTGGGGTCAGATGTAAAACAAACACAAGGGCCACCAAGGCTTTGCTTCAAATAGTTGCCCCTCCCCTTCCACAAAAAAACTGCAGTTCTAGCAGCTCACTCTGACTCAGATGATTTGGCTACAAGCAATTCCCTTGCATGCATGGCCTTTTTCACAGAAAAAAAAGGAATATTTAAGTGCCTTGCTCTCCTAACAAGGTTCCAGATGTGGAAGTGACAGAAGCAATTTGATTTTGCTTCCTCTCAGTGCTGTGCTTCGGGCCAGCCTATTCCATTCCTATCTCTAGGGTTACAGAAGGAGGGTTTGTAGGTGGATGTTGCAATATTGAGGTTTTAGGCAATCAATAGATAAACAGATCTTGTACCATAACCTCTCTATATTCTTTTCATTGGCCTGTACTTAGTTTTGCCTCTGCTTATCGAGGGGCTGCTTTCTTTGCTGCTGCAAGCTCAGAATTACCCTGAAAGGAGTGCATTTCCTACTCCTACCTCAGACAAAGAGAAGCTTGGAAAATTATGATTCATTTTCTTCCCCCTAAAATTTGCCTAACAGGGTGAAAATGAGAAAGAGGATGGGCAAGCCTTTATCTCTGAATGCAGCAGCCAAAAGCCTCGATGCTCAGCAGAACTAGGGGAAAGAAAACAAATGGTTTGAACTCCCCTGCCTGCCTTCCCCTCCGTGTACACCAAGGAAAAGCTCTAAAAATGGCCTGACCAGCAAAAGGCCTGGCAGGAGGGGAAAGCTCAGTCCCCTGCCTGTCTTGTTTTGGCAGCCCTGGCTGAAAGGATCCCTGCTGTGTATGAATACAGCCCCAGCACAGGGCAGTTATCTCCTGATTGGCACCCTTCTCCCCACCAGAAATCTGTGAGAACAAAGAATACCTGTCCTGGCTCAGTACCACATAGTCCAGCTCAAGTTCTGCTTTATGCTAATTTTACCAATTAGTTCTCTTTACAATCCAAGGCCCTTTTCAGCCTTCAGAATATTCAATCTCTGAACATTAAGCGCAGGTAAAATTGACTAATTTGTCAGTTGTCTGTCTTATTGTCAGCCATGGTGAGCAGAGGATGTCTGTGCTGCTTCACACCCCGAGGATATCTGTACTGAAAAAAACAAAACACCCTCTCCCACCAATCCCTTAAATGAAAGAAAGCAGAAAACACGTCTGACTCCACAAAATTTATAATAACATGTAAGTATTTTATCTCTGATAGCAAATGTGTAGGACCTAGTGTCACAGGGGCCTAACAGCAAGGGAGCATGAGCTAAAAAGGATGTACATAACAAGACAAGAAAAAATTGGTCTCTGAAGCAGAAAGGTGGGGGCACTGGTAGGATGGCACAAGAGACTGTAGCTTTTGGGAGGCTTTATAGTTAAAAACATAAGTGGTGAGGAACTTCAATTTGGAAGTTTTATCTTTGATGTGAAAGAGCTTTTCAGAGCCTCAGCCTTCCCCTATCAAGGTGTCTTCAGGCCAGAAACTTGGACATGCAGCAGCAGAAGTGCAAATTAAGTGTAGGGTTAAGTTTTTGGCGTTAATGCCTTGCTGAAAGTCAGGTGGAGACTTGGCATGGATGTTATGTAGAGAGGATAAGGCAAAGTCAGCCAAAGCTACTCCCCTGCATGGCTAAAAATTGTGGCTTGGAGAGATTTCACCCCTTTTCCAGACAGAACTAACCTCTCGTGGCACAACAAAAACATTATTTACATACTTCTGGGAGAAGAAACTTTGTCCCATGAACCTTGGCTTGATAGAGGAGGGAGGGAGTCTGTCTCCACAGAGGAAGGAGGAGACTTCAGAGAGGCTCTCACTGCAGTCTGCTTGGAAGTGGAGAATGGGGTGGTGTTTTCCAAGAGATCACACGGAAAAATAATCATAAGGAGAACTGTGGCTGGATATATAATTGTAGCTTCTGTGTTTCATTATTCTTTGCACGTAAATATATTCTTTCGAATGTCTTTTGATTTGGAGAGATACATGTGACATTTCAAGCCTAAATCCTCTCATTTTTGTGAAGTTATGGTGATTAAATGATGTTCTGGGGTATCTGTGCCATACACTGAACAGCAAGGGAAGCCTGTGAGAGTTCAGTAAGCCTGAAGATCTTCCTTTATGAAGTAGGACATGGGATGTAAACTATTGAGAGTGATTCACAGCCTTTTAGATGAGGATAATCAACAAACTTGGCAAGTAGCAATGGCAAGGTCTTGATTTTGTTTCAATCGGGAGAAATGATAAAATCATTGATGTGAGGGAAGAGTGTGATGGGGATATTGTAGTGACTTACACAGAGCTCTTGTGGAAAATACATGAGAAGGTGTAAGAATTGGTATTGCAACTTTAAAAAGCAAAAATGAAGGATCCTAAACCTCTGGCTATAGATGCTGAAAGGCCTTTAGCAGAGAAATCCTTCAGTAAAATGCTACTGTGAGAACTCTACTTTTCTCATAGAAACTATGGAAAACACTGTTAAGCTTTCTGTAAACTAAACTTTCTGTCTTGCACCTGCAACTTGTTTTTCAGACTTTGTTATGATGTTAACCAGAAAAATATTTTTGAATGGGTGTTGTGAATTTTAGCCAATCAGCATGAGAGGTGGATAGTTATTGACCAATGATCTTATGCCATCTTTGCGAACTAAGGTATTTAAACCTGTCAGAAAGTAATTAATTAATTAATTTAATTAATAAGTACATTTAATTAATAAATAAATTTAATTTAATACATTTAATTAATAAATTAAATTAATTAATAAATGGCCTCTTATGGCTCTTATGGCTCATTCATGATTCTCTGAACGGACTTTGTGCAATTATTCTTCTCGGACCTCAGAAGATCGGCGACATCTGGCTTCATGCCGCTGCTGCCAGCACACAGCTCGCTCACCTGTGGCAGCGTTCAGTCCCACGAGTGAGTAATCTGAGGGCTGTCAAACCCAGCTGTGCCTTGCCAGCCTTTCTGCACATCTGTCCTGCAGCTGTCCGATACAGCAGGCAAGCTGGGGATGCAGGCTCTGAAAGCATCCCTGGGTTCTGTATCACACAGAAGATCATAAATTCTGAGAAACTGTCACCGGCCTTGGGGAACTCAAAAGCTGCCTGCCAGTTTGGCAACAAACCCTCTCCTCTGAAAACAGGAGCATGCTCAGGGTACCCAGCACCATATGCTGTTTAATGTCATGAAAAATAGTGTATTGAGCACTTGACTTACACGAAACCTAAAGCAATAAAAAGAAAGAGAAGACTGTGAGACATTTGGAGGAAGTCTGGCGTGTTCAGGAAGAAGAGGGGTGGATTTGAAGGAAAAGCTGCTGAGCACCATCTTTTCCCTTGGCTCTCCCAGAGCAGCCAGTATGATCTACACCTCCCCATCACGAGGTGTGCAATACATGCAATTATGGAGAACATAACAGAGCCTGGAAAAGAAAATGCTGCAAGTATCTAGTTTTAAAACAAGCATCTTCCTCTATTGTTTTATCCAGTATAAGCAGAATATTGCATGTAGGGATGATTCAAGAGGTAGAGGATCATTTTGGTGGAAAGGAGAAGTGAAATGGCAGCTTGGAGTCTTCATCTATTGTGCAAGATTATTATGAAAAAAATAGGAAAATAAGTGAGATATTAAAAGTTAACTGTAAGATTTTTCTTTGCTGTGGGCTATTGTTTGTAGTCTTCAAATCTTCTTTAAATCTTCTTTGTGTCATAGATTAGTTCAATGCAGATAGCAAGTGCAAACTGTGCTCTTCATGCATTAACAGCCTCATTTATTCAGATACCACATTCGAACAGCCCTCAGGAATATATATAAATATATATATATATATATACTGCTTGTTTAAGGGGAGGCTTGTAGATACTGGCTCTAATTTAACTTAAGCACTTCCTGCTTCATATTGCTGAGAAACCTCTTGTGATTAAATAGCTAGGAATGACAGTTGGGACTGTATTTATTTAAAAAGCGACTCTTAAATGAATGCTGGGTTTTTACATGCAGGAAGTGAGGCTTTCAATTTTATAGTTTCGACTTCTGATGAAAGCAGCACTAACAACACTGCAGAGTGACAGACTTGTGGTGGCTTTTGCCTTCCTATTGCATGTCATAAAAGAAACTGCTGAAGCTAGGTCAAACTACTGTATCAAATATGAATTTTCATTTGGTGCTTGCTTCAATTCAGCACAAAAATGTTTCCAAGGCAGTAAGAGTACTGAAGTCTGCACACATACCTCTGAACACACAAAGCCAAAAAACAAACTTTGGAAATATCACCTTTAAATGAATGGAAGGTTCATCATGTATTGCTTTAGCCCAGAAAGACCAGGTCTCCCATCTTTTTATTTGAGCTATCATAATAAAAGTAAATAACAAAACCTTAAACAGAGTCCTGCAAGGTCTCTTGGACAAGGCAAAAGGGCAGGTGAAGGATGGATTTTTAAGCCTTCCTATAGAACAATTACAGTGGACAGAGCCCAGCTGACCCTGTGAAGAGTCAAAAAATGAACCTTGATTGCCCAAGTCCCAGCACCTCTATCAGACCATTACTATCAGCTGCCATTTAAGGTGGATTTCCTGCAAGTTTGCAGTTTGTTTGCAGGGGAGATAAAGCCCTGTGTTATTCTTGAGAGGTATTCTTAAGGTAGTATCAAATGAATCTATCCTTTTGGACACAGAAGGGTGGATTTGGTGGTTCCTTCATAAGGATTCAGCCTGAGAAGGGTTTTGGTGGAGACTTGGTTTGAGGAGGAAGTGATTTTCTGGGTGATTGACCCAATTCTGGACATGAATGGAGCTTTAAAGCAATGGATTTCCTCTACCTTCCCACTGAAGAAGAATAATGAACAATCAACCTTTTATTAGCAATGCTGAGATTTCATTCATCTGGACTTTTGTTAGGAGACCCTTCTGAATCTGCACAGAACTGCAGATATAGAACTTTTTTCTAGGGATCCCCGACTCTATCAAGCCTGGTAAATTCTGTCTGTACTAGGACATTGCTTAGAAAATCAGAGCCAGCTTTTAGTGATGGGCTAAGCTTTCTGAGTTAGCTGTTAGTTGACTTAATCCAGCCATGCTCTTTCTCCTTAGAACAAATGAGGATTCTAGGAAAATACCTGTTGGTTGCTTGTGTCTAGAGATGGTATGGTCGACCTGTAGCTGTTAGAAATGTTGACAATATTTTCAGAATTATCCCCTATGAACTAATACAGGCTTGCACTCGAAAAATACTGGGGGTAGGTAATCACTGAGAGGACATCTGGGTTCTTTGTGATCAGATTGGCCTTGGCAAACTGTGTTTCTGTCAGCTGGCTTCAGCTGCTCCTGGCACTTCAGATCAGAGATAGGTGTTGAAAATGGATTTGTTGTTCTGGGTATAAGCAGTCTGAATAACTAATGTAGAGAAAATTAACTGCTGGTTTTAGCTAAGTTTCTCAGTGCAATTTCACTAACTCTGACGTATTACTGATGAGGATTGAAATTATTGGTTTATGATATGAATGTTCACTTGCCAAGCAAAGCTTCACTCACTGTATTTGAGCTACATATACACCACTCAGAGATGTGCACTTAGAAGTGAATAAATCTTTTAACCTCTGTTCTCAAGGTAAGTGTTTCTCAACAGCCTTTTCTTTTTGTTCATGTCATTTACTTCAAATGCCTTGACCACATGTAAGCTGCAGAGTGGTTGGGCTGAAAATAAACTACACGTATTTTCATCAGATTTTTCACAACCTTCAATCTTGCCCATTTATCAATTCTATCAGTGCTGGGATAAAATGCTGATCAGATGGCTGAAATAGCTCTCCTATGAGGAAAGGCTGAGAGAGATGTGGTTGGTCAGCCTGGAGAAGAGAAGGTTTGCAGACACCTTACAGTGCCTGGAGGGAGCCTACAAGAAATCTGGAGGGTGGTTTTTTATAAGGCATGCAATGACAGGAAGAGGGAAAACGGATTGAAGTGAAAGGAAGGTTTAGATTAGATTAGGTATTAGGTGTTAGTCAAAGAAATACAGGAGAGATGATGTAGTTTAAAACTCTCATCAGACAAACATTGTGTCTAGTGGTCCTGGAAATACCAGAGTGAACTGGGAAAGTAGGGTATAAACCTGCTGTGCTCAGAACCACATATTTAGGCTTTGAAAAACAGGCATCTTTTTAAGTTCCTCTTACATATTTGTCTTCATTATGTGTGGCCTTTCTTGAAGCATCCTTAAGGGTTGGTGCTTAAAATGCCCCTTCTTATCGTGTGCTTGGGAGAAGCTCTTCTGTTCTCAGAGTTCCTGATTGGGTCGATTGTCAAAATTCCCATGAGCCGATGAGCTGTGGCCCATTTCTTCTTTTAAAGAAATACGCATATCCTGTACTTGTCAACACTGGTGTTTTTAAAATTGCACAGAATTTTAGGCAGCAGGGGTTGTTGAGTGATGTCATTGGGATGTCCAGGCTCTCCCTTGGAGCTGTCACCCTCTGTTGCTGTGCTCTGTGGTGACGTGAATATTAGAGCTGCCTTTTCTCTCTGTCTCAGCATTGTAAAGCTGATATCTGGGGGTTTTTTTCTGCTGCCTATCATTTAACATCAGCAAGAAGAAGAAGAAGAAGAAAGAAGACTGCAACTCCCCCACACATCCACCCCCACAAATTCACAACTGGGCTCGGAGCTGTGTGAAGAAAAATTGACAGGCTGCAATTCTGGGTTTGAAAACCTTCACAAAGCTCTCCTGTAATTCCTGTGTAGAAAGGGGTCGTGTGCTAAATATAAACCCTTTCATACAACCTAAGAAGGGAAACAGAGTGCTCCTAGTCAGGAAAATTAAAACCAAACGAACTGATAATCTGATGGTAGATTACCAAATGGTTTCTATCAGTTCAACCTGGATTTGAGATATAATCTGGTTTTGAGTTGGAGTGGAGCTTTAGGTGATACAGAGGACATACAACACCTCCCTTTTGGTGGGGTGAGGGTGGAGAAGGACTTTATTTTGGACTGTGTTACAGAAATGGCATCCAAGGGAACCTTCTCTCACATGCTCACTCAGAGCTGCAGTTCTGAAAGTACGTGGCGCTTGGAATAAATTGATCAGGAGGCAGCCACTTTGAAACCCATTATTATTTGTTTTTCAGACCCGTCAGAGGTGACAGCTTGCTAACTTGCTAACAGATAGTGCTATTTATAGACCTTCTTGTAGGTATAAATTACTTAGCTCTAATTTTGTTCTTAGTTAAGGTGCTAATATTGCTCGTTCTTAAATACCTGGCAAACCATTTTCTTTTGTTTTGTCAGCAATTATTTAATGTGTGATACTCTAGCCAGCGGTTGTTGCCAAAGAGAAGCCTTTTGACAGAATTTTGGAATTTGCATTAAAATAAAATGGGTTGAGTTGTTATCTTAGTGGCTTTCCATGGAAGCTTTAAGACATGCCAAAAAAGAAAACTTCTAAGGCGTATGCAGAAAAGTTGTTGGTATGTAGATTTAAGGGTTTTTTTTAATCTGACTGGCAAATTAATCTAGATTTTTCTGTCAGCGTGCCATCTGCAGGATCTCGAATTCTTCTGTCTTTTCAGAAAAAAAACTTCGTAAATTGTCACTTCCATAGGATTTCTACTGTAATGTATTTCTAATCCACACAATTATGCTATGTATATTTAAGAAACTGCTGCTAGTTTAAGATGTGTTCTTCAGAAAACAATGGAAATCACCATGCAAGGTGATGATTTCCAGCCTGACAAATTTCCAGCCTGACAAAACAGAAAATGTTGAAAGGTTAGAGTTTGTAAAAGAAGAATATTCAGAATACCAAATGTGAACTCTCCTAGAGCTTTAGCTCCCAGAGGAGCAGTACTCAGTTGACAGCAAAAGGACTGCACAGACAAATGCAGTTTATTCTTTGCCTGCACAGACCTCTGGCAGGGTGTCAGGGAGGAAGGTGACCCTCTCCTGCCTCTCAGCTGAGCAGGAGAATGGTCAGGCTGTGGGTGATGGGAAATGGGTCCCTTTGCCATGTCACCGTGTTGTGCCTTGTCCAGATCAGACCAGCACCTCCCCAGCTTCTGGAGGGAGTTGTCCCCGCAGGTGACAGTCATATTCTGCACGAACTGTAAGCAGGCACAATTATTCTGTTAAATGTCTTTTTGTCTTTGTTGGTGGAAACGATTCACTTTGTGTTTTGAGAGGTTCTTCATCCGACAGTATAGGGACATATCTGAATGTTATTTACTGTCCAAATTGATCCTTTGCCTGCACAAAGGATGTTTAAGGCAGAAGCATTATTTTTGAGCCAAATTGCCCTGTGAAAGAGCAAATTGTTTTATTAAACTACTTGGGGCACTCAGGATCATTTCTATACCCAGGTTGCAAATGTTAAATCCTTTTTCTCGGCTGAACTACTCCCTGAATTGATGATGGCCAGATCAATTGCAAGCAGGTTCTTCTAACTCAGGATTGAACCACCTGGCTGTGAAGATGAAAAAAGAAAAATCATTATTGTGACAGCTGCATTAGTAAGATAGCTCAGAGCATGGACTCCTCATGCCTTCTGAGTGCAACAGAGTATAAAGGCAAGGCCATGGTAAAAGTGTCTTTAGGCTTTGAGTTTCAGAAATTAAAAATGTGGGGTGCATTAGTCATGTGGCCTCTGTGAGGCTGTGAAGGACAGGCTAAATATGAAATCTGCATCCCATATTGTCTCCTTTGGACCTGCTCATTCCCCATGAGGATATCATGGCAGCTCACGAGCCAAGGTTGATGGTTGTGGTAGGAGGTAATTTTGTCTGAGGTAGACAGCAGGAGAAGAGGAGTGCTGCAGTGGGAATGAGGAACTGAAAATCTGTGGCTTGTCCTGAACCTCTCAGAGGGCTGCAAGGATGAAAACGCTGAACCCTGTGAGTAAAATCAAACTCAGCAAATGCTGGATGGAAGCTGCAGTTCAACATCTCAAACTGTCCTTCCCTGTGGAAAGCCTTTACTTTCTGTGTATCCAGTTCTTGCCCTCGGTAGGTGATGTGCTTGAACAATTAAAAGCGTGTTGAAATAGTGCAGTAACAGCAGTGAAAACAAATTCCCTCTTCCCAGCCTTCCTGCCATGTCAGCTGAAACTGAATCGTGCCAGCTTTGAGACTGGTGCTTCCTCCGGTCATCCTTGGAGTCCCTGGTGGACAAACCTGGCCAGGAGTCTGTGTTCCCTTGCTGGGGAGCCCAGGAACACAGGTTAGGAAATCACTGGTTCAATGCTGCAGGACGTGGTTTGTTGGTGACATGTAATTCAGCTCCATGAGAAAATACTTACGGGTAAGAAGAGACGTTTCCATTTCTGTGTCAGCATTAATCTAACTGGTTTTTTCATGCTGATGAGACAATTTGCTAGTTTATCCTGAAAGCAAATGGTCTTGCACAACTCTAGCCAGGAAGAAAATATTATTCTTGAATCAGGGCTTTCTGGGATTGAATCCTTTCTTGTGCTTGATGATGATTTTGCTTATGAATGGCTGAGGATCCCAGACCTGCCTTCTGCAGGTGGTGCAAACACTTAAATATTGAAGCTGCCACTGACCAAAACCATTTCACTGCCACTTATCTTCATTAATTTTCCTATAGCTCCCTACTCCTGTGCTGAGAGAGACTGTAAGGGTTATTGCTATGTGTTGTTTGTATCTTCAGAAGCCTGATTTAAGAACCATGACACCTTTGGAGTAGCTGCCCAAATAACATCACAACAACCACTGCAGTTGCTGCAGGAGGGGGTTTCTTCACTGCAGTGCAATGAAATGTAAATCTCCAGGGAAATATTTTAAAGTCAGAGGACGTTTGACATTGTCATGGTGGTACAATACATGTTTTTGAATGGGTTTATAATTATTCCTCATATAGGAAGTTTTTTTTCTGATATCATTTTAAGTGAAAGTTTAGGAGCAAGTGAATAATGCTGCTACCATAACATATTTCTGGCTGGATGGGCTGTCTTCAGAGATCTTAGACTCCACAATCTGATCTAAATTTATGGTTTTGTGCTAACTTTTACTGACGTATCCTACAGCATAGGGGGCTACCTTAGTTTTTTGTCAGCTCCTCTGTCTGGATTATAATCTGACTGAAATCCAAGGAGCTGTGCTATGAGCAAGGACACAGCAAAAGTCAGTGCAGTCTTGTTCCAGACAAAGTTGGGCCAGAGGCTTAGGAAAAGTGTACAAGAACAGCACCTGTAAAATGCTAATAAAATTTTCATATACCTGTTTTTCTGAAGTTGACCAAGGCTAAAAATGTGTGCTTGAAAGGCTTTTTGACCATTATCAAAGGTCTAGATGATAGCTGCTAGATAAAACCACGAGTTACAGTAACATTTCAGCCCATTAAACCTTGGGGTCACCTTATCCTCAGAAAGAAAAAATGTCTTGCAGAGTTTCACAGAACTTAATATCCAGCAGGAAGAGCCCTTCAAAAGAGATACAAGGAGACAGTAATTTTAAACAACAGCTTTGCTGTGCTCTTACTGATGCCACAGTACTTTGCAGACCATGAACTAAGGCATCTGAGGAGGAGAAAATAACATTCATTATATATTTATCCCCATGTTCTCTGGGTGTCAAGGTGCTTTAATAGGATTTAAACAGGTAGAGAACTGGGTAGTAGAAAGCAGTTGATTTTTGTTTAATGTGTATTTCACTTAGGAAATATGTGACGTTTTAGATCTGATTATCCACCAGAACAAATGGGCTTTTAAAGACTGTGGGCTGAAAAAGGCTGGGGAATCTGCCTCATTATCTTCCAAACTGTCCTGAACCTAAACACAGCAATCTCGGCTAGATCTGAGAGGAATAGGAGCTAAAGTTGCTGAAGCACATTAGTCTTGGTAAAGTATTGGGAAACACTGGATATTGTCTATGTTTTCCAATAAAGATTCTGTCTTTGTCCCTTCTCCTCCCTGAGTGCCTAAATTTAGACTCTGAAATGCATCGTTGAGAACAGAAATAAATATTGATGGTTGTTTGCATGGGAAGGTCTCATTGATTTTGTTGCTATTCAGTGTCACCCTGTGCCATTAAACAGAGGCCATCTTTGAGGTACGTGAGTACAAAATTTGAGGTTTGCATATAATTGGTGTAAATTTCAGTGGCTAAGGAAAAATGCTATTTGAAATGAGCAGTAGCTTTACCAGGAGTGCTTAGAAAATGTTGACTTCTTGGCTATCCAGAAGAAAGAATTTTGAAGATTGCTAATATATGGGAAAGATTTGAAGAATTTGATATAAGAAGAGAGGCTTCAGACTGTGCTCTTGTAGGTTTAGTGGAAAGTAGTATCTTTGGGACTAAAGGAATTGCAGAGCCCATTTTCAGTGTTCAGCCCACTTGGGCTGTGATTTCCAAAGAGCTGCTGGAACTGAAAAGGAGCCTGGCTGCCTGGATTCCCTGAAAAAGGGAGCTCAAGTGGATGCAGGGAGATGGAAATGGTTGCAACTTTCAGGTACTGGCAGTATGAGACAATGGATAGCAGAGGAAATAAGAGTCACTGAAAAAGGAGAAGCAGATGGAAAATGCATTTTTGGAAGTGGCTGAATAGCTGTGTAGCACAGGTATGGAAAACGATTTACAGAACAAGTGTATGGAAGACTAAATATAGAAAGGAGATGAGATTAATGTTCTGGAAACCAGCTGCAGATGATGTGATGTGCTCTGGACACTCTGTTCTCTGTTCTTGTATCATCCCCCTGGTATCCAGGCACTTAACTGGCAGATGACTCACTGTGTCTTTGTGCTGCAGCTTGCTTCTCAATTAGATAAAGGTAATTCTTTCCACTTTTGGAGTGATGCTGAAAAGGATTGATCTGTAAAGTGCTTTGAAGATACACTAACATTCACAGAGCCTCTGAAGCCTGGGTTTTAATTGTGGAGCTGCAGATAATTTTAGTACCTTATTGCGGCAACAAGAATGCCTAAGTGCAGTAATTCTAGTCCGTGGCACATTATTTTTGATGCTCCAGAAAGCTAAGATGATATGGAGGCTGGGTAAATTGCTAACATAATACCATTGGCTTCACTTCCACGTGTCCCACAACAGTTAGGAACTAACTTTCCCAACATTCTTCTGATTGGGAATTAACTTTCTTTGTTTCCAGTGCAGCTTTCTGAATGCTCTGAAGATAATTTATTTTTTTAGCTGGTGTGCCACATAAAACTTCAAGGTTAACTTTGCTCTGAGTAACAAAGAGTGAAGTAAAATGATTCTGAGAGAAATACAAATTCAGAACTTCACCATTTCATCCAGGATTGCAGAGCTCACACACCAAGTGTCATGTCAGAAAAGGTTTGTCCACAGCTCTTAGCCCATGATTGTATCAGATGTCACGGTGATTCATCTCAGCTTTATTGACATTTTGATGTTGTCATTGGTGCAGAAGATGGATGTTGCCAGTGGGAAATCCACTAAATCCAGAGAAATGCTGGTAAATGTGGGTTTTATTGACCTCACACATGCTTGTGTTGAACCTGGACAAGGTGACTTTTCTGACCAAACAAAAGGTTGTCTTTAACTAAGTTAGAGACAAGTTCAAAAAATCCGGTGAATCACTGATGTTTTCTGAAACTACATTAATCAGCTCTCTGTATACCCAGTTTCTATCCAAAACAAACGCAAAATCAAAACAACTGAGTGGGACTGCTTGGAGAAACTCCAACTTTTTACATGAATCATTTCATTGTGTTCTCTCTAACTTTTAGTGGTTGTGTGAAAGCACAAGGTCTGCAAACAAAGTGTATGGAGCTTGTGACCTTTCTAACATAAGGGCACTCTTCCTAGCCTTAATTCCCTTCCTGCTCAAAAACCTCTCATTGCTTGTTTTACCAGTTTCTTCTTTTCCAAAGAAAATTATGCACAGTTCTTCACCTTTTTCAATTGAAATGGAATTAACCCTCAAATTCTTTCTTGATGTTTTCCAACATGGCTCTCACTTACATTCAAAATAACAGCCAAGTGGTGGTGCTGCCTTTTTTGGCTTTAAGTGCTGGGATGGAAGCCTCAGCTACAAGAATTTGCTGGAGTACCTTTAAAGAGAAGTTTTGTCCCTTCCAATTTCTCTGCTTAGTTAGTAGGTCTAAATATCAGGAACAGCCTCAAATCTCCTCACTTGTTTGGCGAAGAAAAAGGCAAAAAACCCCCATAGATGCACCTTAGCTGTTCGAATGTGACACCTAAAGCAAGTTCAGATAACCAAGCACTAGAGTAAATTATTAGGCAGCTGCTGATAAATGTGATTTTATTGCTAGTGTAGAAAGACCTTATTCAAAAAAGAACTGTCCGTCTTTCTAGACTAGTGCTAAGTCTTCTAAAATTCCTTAAAAATGTTACTGGATATTTAGATTTTTTTTCCCCTTATCTTACAGATTTCTTAAAGGTGATCTGAAAAATAATTCTAAAGGGATTTGCATTTTGAATTACTTTTTCTCATTTTAGTATGGTGTTGCTAGCTTAGACCCTTTCTGATATTCTCTCCTCCTAAGATTTCTTGTTAATTAGGTTAAATCAAATATCCACCATAATTCCAGAATGCAGATTCCTCTTACAGGACTTATCTACTCCACCATTCAGACTTCGAGGCAGCTAAAATTCCTAAAAACTGCTAAGAGCCTTGATCTCATCTTTAGTGTATGCTGCTCTCATCTGTGACCTTTTTCGTAGACTCAAACCCTTTCCTTTTGCTCTCTGTGTGTGCATGCACTGAACAGAAAACAATAAATCAGATCTCAAATGTCACATTATCAATTTAAGGCAGGATCTCATCCGTTAATATAGAGAGTGAATCCTTTTCTGTTGCATAACAGGTAAAGTTAAAATAAGCAGCCTGTGTCCAAAGATATGTGGTACAAACATGGCACTCAGCTTTTTGCTGTTCATCTTTCAGCTCCATCTATCAGAATTACTCTCCCATCAAACAAATGAGGCTTTTATGGATATTAGCAGGAGATGTGCATCTACTATAAGCCATGTAGAGTCACCTGATTTGATTAGTGTGTTGAGTAATGCTTACATGATCTTATTACCTAAATATGCTGTGTCCTTTTTCCTGTGCACATGTGGTAGCAGCCCATTTTGGTCCTGGCATTTCTGTACAACATGCTGTAGATAAATGATTTAAATAGCATAGAGTGGCTCATGTAAGCAGGACCATTCTTCAGACATTAAATAAGAGTTAAGTACAGTGCTTCTGGGTGTTCCTGTGAATTGCACTTTCCCATATTACAGAACATGGATCAAAGCTGTTCAAATACTGACAAAGTATCTACAATAACAGTCTTAGTTTGCTAAAAGGTGACTTTTCCATCGAATTTTGTTTAAATGAATCATCTTTCATCCCTTTCTGTGGCTTCTTGACTGTTATACAGCAATCACCCTTGTAATGAGAGTCGTTTTAGTCCGTATGTTAAATCAAAGAAGTTGGATTACTTAATTTCAAAGCCATTCAATTCCAGAGTTTAAGTAAATTGATATAATTTTTTAAATCCCATCTCCTTGCCCACTAAGGCAAAGTTTTTCACCAGTTTCCTAGATATAATCTACAGCCTGCCTGATTTTGTACAGGCTCTGAGTGCTATAGCTCCTCCGAAATTTAGCAAACTCAACTTTTAAGGAAACACATATTCTTCCAAATAGTAGAATCATAAGCACTAAAACACCTACCTTTTGAAATTCAGTCTGAATGCATTGCAGTGTCAGTGGCACAGTGCCTCACCCCTAGGACATTTTCTAGTGGTGCTGGACACACAGTGATAAAAATAACAAGTGTTCCTTAACACTTAGCACAGACTTCATCTTGCACCATCTCTTTGCAGCAGCAAATTCCTTCCCACATGAAATACCTGACTGTGAACAATTTTGGACACAATACTTGGCATATTTTTCTCCACCTAAAACACTCCCTTCCTGTCTATGACAGTTTCTCTTGACAAGGATTACTTGCCTTGCTACTAACTGAGGTTTAAGGAATGGGGTATGTGGCATTTAAAAGGGGAGAAGATTTAGGATTGTAAATCGCTGCCAGTAAAATGCTTTGGTGGTAAAGAGGAGTTAAATGTCTGCTGCAGTTTGTTCAACAGCTGTACTGTATGAGAGGCTTACATTGCAAACAGTAATATTTGTGTCCACATATATTATATAATATTCTGTGCCATCAATAGCCTGCCTGAAAGGGGATTTAGAGCTTTCGTAACCTACAAATTTACCAGTTTGTTATACTAAAGGAAATGCCTCATTCCCTGTTACTAGGTCATTAATTCAATGTGTAATTACTGTATGTAAGCACTCTAAATTCCTTCTCTAGTAACTGGAAGAAAAAAAATAAATTAAAGCTTTTAACTGATGCCCAGCATCTTGATGAGAGTGGTGAAGCCAGGCTGCTCCAGTAAATTAAGGAAATCCACATTCTCCAACTTCCCTTTTTCTCTTTTTGAACAGTGCAGCGTGCCTTGGAGTCCAGAGATAAAGAAAATGGTCCTGTGCATAAGGAAGATGCTTACTGGGATTGCAGTGTCCAGCTGGGCTTGGGTTTTCACTCCACATTTGCAGAAGTCTAAAAGTACATGAGGATTGTAGATTTAGGAGCAATCTCTAGGGTATTTACTCAAAATAAGTAATTTACATGCTGAAAGAAATATTCCCTAGTCTCAGGCCAAACACTGAGGGGGCCAAAAAGAGTAAAAAAAAACTTCTCTCTTGTGGTGGTAGTGAAGAGGTGTTCAGGGAGGAACAATTACACAGTGAAGTCCACTACCAGCAAGACAAAGGAATAGAAGCACCTTCAAACTTCTGCTTTTTCCATGTGGTATTATGTTAGAAATATCTATCCCCAAGTGGAATACAGACGGTAAAAATTCTAGTAGCTGTCACCTAACTGATATTTGCCAGTAATGAACTTTGACAGGAAAAGAGGGCAGGAAAACACCAGTGAAAATTCAGGTCTAATATTGCCTTCACTAGAGTGAACTGCTGCTACTTTTTAATTTCTGATTCATAAAATTAGTTTTATTAAATTTATTCCCATACCTCTATAATTATTTGAAGTCTTTGATTGTTTTCTGAAAAAAAATGAATCACAAGTTTCTTCCCCTTTGATTGTGTCTGACAGCTGCTTCATATTTGCTTTTGAGAACAAGTTGTGAAGGGCTTTAAGATGGGAAGAAACTTCTCAGCATTATGCATTTAAGGTTTGGGGTTTTTTCCTCAACTAAATGCAACAACAGCTCTCTTCCCCTCTTGCTTTTAGTCTATTTTTGTAGAGTTATACAACTCAAATTTCAATTTTTATGGGTTTTACTTCTCTGCCCCTTATTTATCAGGCAGAACATCAGGCTTTTAGAAAGATGATCTTTCATAGTTTCACAAAAAAATCAATTGGGCTCCAATAGCTAACTCTTTGCTAGTAATATTCTTTCACCATTCTTTCACATATTGGAAGTCCAATATTGTGGTGAGAAAGCATGGAAGGTTCTGTAGTTAATCCATGAAACTCTTGAATAATTCATTGCAGGTAAGCCCCTTAAACTCCCATTTAAGCTGTTAATAATGATGAGTGTCTCATTCTGAAGATCTCTGTTTCTTGTGTCTAATATAAAGCCCAAGTAGGATAAACTCACTACAGTCATGTTTCATCTGTAAAATTATTTCACTTACAGGAAAATGATTTTTTTCTCATCTTCTAGTCTCTTTTCAACCATTTCAGAAAGTACTAGATGTTTAAGAGTCTCTACTGCTTTTACCATCCTACGTGGGTATGTTACCGAAGAAAGACATTTGACTGAAGGATACTCACAATATTTAATTGGAAAAGGCAGTAGTATATGAAGTGCTTTCCTCATGATATTGCTGTTTTCCTCAAATAAACTCTTCTAAAATATTATGAACATAAACATCCAGCTCTGGGAAACACATGTTTCTTTTCCTGCAGAGATCAGAAATAAACGCCAAGTAAATTTCTTAAAATTCTTGTTCAAGGAGAGACTCCCCCTACTAATATGGCCCTCAAATATGGGGAGCTCCAGGGTTCAAGGAAATTATTAATCCCTTCTCCCTGGTACTGTTTGCAGCTCTGTGTGGGGAATAAATGGAAAATTATATTTGTATATTTAATTAATTACTGATAGAGGGAAGTGGTCGTTCAGCATCCTCAGCAGTGGACATGGGAGAGATGAAATTTTAATGAAGTAGAACTGGGTTTTAGCAAGTTGATGGAAAATTATTTTTTTTAAATTCATCCTGGAATGTGTTAAGCTTTTAACTATACTTTCCAGAATATCAGAGTGAGATGTCCAGGGTGACAGTCACAAAAATGCTGGAGCAATACAAGTGTTTACCCACAGCTCTGCTTCATAGCCCAGAGCTTGTGCTTTGCTCAGCTGCATTACACTCAGGCTTACAGAACCCATGCTAGCCCAGCATGGAATGCCCTAATAAACAATAAATCCTATCTTGAAAGTGAAATCTTTTGCTGTTCTTTTAACCGAGAATAATTCAGAGTGAAAGAGAATTCACAAGGACTCCAGCCTGAACCCCTGCTCAAAACACTGTCAGAACTCTTTGGAGCTTAATCCAGTCAGATCTTAAAAGTCTACAAAGACTACACAGTCTAAAGTTTCTATCAGTAATTGTATTTAGTTGGTAAGGGACCAAAATTCGGGTGACTCAGCCACAGTTAAGGGTCTTAACTTTCTGATCAGGAAGTTATCTTGACACTTTAAGGACAGTGTTGGAGTCCAAGGCACACCTCTGGCTGCCTTGGGAGGTCAGGACATGCCTCGGGCTGTCCTGGGTGCTCAGGAGCCCCAGCAACAGGGTCCCAGACCCTGGTAAAAAGCTCAGAATAACACTATCTTTGACCTTAGCCCATGGGAAAAGTTACCAACATTACAAGAATCAGTGCAAACCACGATAGTGTAAAAATGAGTAGTAGTTTAGTATTTTACAAGGTTAAAAAGTAGATTTTAGGATTTTTAATACGAGGGTGAAGGATTTAAGATGGAGGATTTTGGGTGTTGCCCTGTTGTTCTTCTTCTTCTCCTTCCCCTCCATGTTCTCTAGTAGTTGTGGCATAAGATGATTGGTAGAATGAAAAAGAGGTAGAAATTACGTGTCTAGAATAGGTGCAAATTAATTGGTATAAAAGAGTAAATAAGAAATACGTTGTGAAGAATGGTTGGATCTTGGAAAGGGCACAAAAAGGACAGGGACGGCCCAAGACTGGGCAGTTCCCCCTTGGTTTCGGCTGGCATCAGACGTGCATCCAGAGCTTAGAACAAACTAGAGATAAGAAGAAATAAACATCTTGAAACAACATCTGCAGGCGTCTCTCATCTGTTCGGACTCGAGGTAAAACTTCCCAGAGGTGAAGATAAGAACCAACCCTTGTGCAGAGAGCTGAACTCCCACAGGACAGCACTTGTAGACATTTGCCATGTAAAGTGAAATAGTTGTGAAAAGAGGGCCTAAGTTAGAGCTCTCCTCTGCAGAGATGGAAATAGAGATACTGGTCCTGAAGAGAGTGGGAGGCCATGAATAACAAGGGAGTGACATCTGGAGAGGTGCATACCTCAGCATTTTTAGGGTGTATTTTAAACAACTTTCTACCCTCTCCTCTGCTCTGAAAAGCGCTCACAGGAATCCATCTGAAAGGAGCACTGTGTTGCGTGAAAACGCTTCTCCAGCATGGCCCAGAAAGAAAAAAATAAATATTTCAGCACTTCTGCAAAGTGAATTTCAGATAACTGTGGGTTATATTTAAGAGGCTGAAAATAAGCAGCAGCGGGCAGGGGAAGTGGAGCCCAGGCTCTGGGGTTTATCAAAGGTGAGCTGCCTTCAGGAACTCACTGGCCACCTGGTGCTCACTGCTTGCAGAGGTAGTGGCTCTTCCCTGGAATGTGCTGTGGGGTTAACTGAGGGGTTAGGGTGTAAATGCAGTGTGCATACTAAAGAAACAAGGCTATGTGTATTAACTTCACAGTTCCTCACCTTTATGTTATCACAGGTGGTTTTGTTGATTTGATTTCTGCTTTAAGTGGGTTTACATGAGAAGCAAACTGTTTCCAGAATCATTTAAACTTCTGCAGGGCTGTACTTCATCATCTTTTTATCCCTCAAACACCCCTATGACATTTTAAAGGCTTAAAGATTTCTCCTCGATAGTTAAGGCTATTACAGTCTGAATTTTCTAATGATAAAATCAAACTTCTTTCTGACAGACACCCCTGTGATGAATCATTCTACACATGATGCTGTAGAGAGCAGTCAGAAGGAAGGGATGTCATGAGGGAACTGGCCAGGCTCTGCCAGGCTGCTTGGCTTTATTAAATGCTTAGTGTCATCAGGTGTCACTTAAGGTGTCATCTTTCTTCTACACAGTACATTTTTATGGCAGCCATTACAAATAATCAAGAAGCAATTTACTGACACCCAGCAGAAAACTGGAGCTGCCCATAAAATAGTTAGTTATGGCAGGGGCAGAGGACAAATGAAGCAGAAGGAAATATTTGGTTATTCATAAGTCAAATGACCCCTGAAAGACAGCAGTAAAAACAGTGGAAGATGTTCTAAGATGATGTGAGGCTTCAGGCAATGTGACTTAGCACATTTTGAAGTGAAAGGCTGCTGGTTTATGAGCCCTTGGCTGTGTTTTGGCACGGGGCTGGGAGGCATTATCCAGCAGAGACCTGCTCTGCACTGCTGAAGGACAGAGCATTTTGGTGTCTCACCTCAGAGGAGAGAAGAGAAGGATTTTGCCTCTCCCCTCAGCATCTCACCTGTGTCACAAGTTAACTGCGGGGGAAGGAAGTCTGGCACCATTTGCATTTTATTTTGTACCGCACTGGTTTTTCTTATGTGAGTCCTTTGACTCGGTCAGACCAAACCTTTATTTCATTCCAAGCAACTCTCAGGTGGATGAGCTGTTCTAGAGTGTGGTTTGAAACAGGCTTGTGCAGCCAAGCTGGGGATAGTCCTTGTCTACCTTTTAATCCCTGAACTATATGCTTCGTTGTCTTCAGAGCAGGACAAAGCACAGAAAAAAAACCACTCCTGCAGCAATTCCTGAGATATAATATGTTAATTATTGGAAATAGCTTTGCTTGGAAGGGTAGAAAACGGATATATTAATGTAACTTGAATTAAATGAGTGTTATGTGACTTGTTCTCTGGATGGCTTGTGGTTTTCCATCCCAATGTCCAGTCTGCAATGCAAGTTTTAAGTTGTGCACCGTGTTGCTTTCGTTGTTTTTTGCTGTTTGGAACAGCAGACTGTTTCCCTTGCTCAGTTTAAAGCAGTACTATTTTTGTGCAGTGTTTTGTCAAGTGCTGTACAAATGCCACGGAGAAGTCCCAGTCTTAAGGAGCCCTTAAAATATTACAGAGAACAACCCAGTAATTGCTCTGCCAAGTCACTTTTGCAACCTCCATTTATCAGCAAGTCTCAGACAGATGCTGCGTGTTTATAATGAAATGGAAGCTACTTTCTTTCCTACTACCTTGGCCCTAATATTTAGGTTTATTTAGGTCTCTGGCTCTTAAGGTTTTACAGAAAGGCTGAAAAATGTGAATCAAATGTGACCAGTTCATGTAGTTAGCAGTGAATACTAAGAGAATATCTCCCAGGGAATGTGAATTCCTTGTGCACCTATGAAAACTACAACAAAAACTGGCAAAAATCCCAAATATAACCGCTAGTTGTTCTAGGATTCAGCTGCATAGAAAGTATTTTAGCTTTAAGTTCACAAGCCAATTCCAAAAGAAATCATTTTATGGCTCCAGTGTGAACATACTCTTTCCAATAAAAAGCTGTTATGATGCGGGAAAGGGGGCATAATGGGCTCTCTCTATTTTTAATTTAAGGGTAGTAGATGCATCCATATTCAAAAACATATTCAAAGTTCAATCTGCTATTAAGGGAAAGTGGTCTGTAGGTCTCTAACTATAGCTGTATCATTATCCAAAACTGTAGGCTAAAAGGCACGGGGAAGGTGGCAGTTTGGTATCTCACCTTGCTGGCATCAGTAAGAATTCTTTCTTTTTGTTCTTCAGGAAGAAAGACAAGGAAAAAAATTTATAGGTACATCCAGGAGGCTTTTTTCTATAAAAAGACTTTAGTATTCATAGCAAAAATCACTGAATTATAATCAGTCTTTACTACTTGTCTCTGTTTTAGACACTTTAACTGTAATAGCACATCCCATAAAATGCAATATTTATTTAATTCAACACAATTATGTGTGGATAAAATTTAAATAGGACTGTTGTCATTTTAATTTAAATTCTTTGGCAGGCAATTCAGTTTAATGGTAGTTGATTAAAAAAAGAAAAATGTTCTCTAGATTCATAAATCAACCCAACGTTCAATTTATTCAAAAACACTGAATTAGGCACTCAACTAGGGCACTGGAGAAGAAAAAATTACATTGCTTTCACTAATAGCTTTTTTGAGTATGCAAATTTTTAGTCAATTTTAAACGGCTTTGCAAAAAGGAGACTGGTGTGGAAATTAAAAAAATAAAAATCCAACATTGTTCAGGTAGTGAGCGAGTCTATCTCCACTCCTGCCTCTTTAGGTTTTTATGTAAAACAAATTATTCTGACACCTAGTGAGGAAAACTTCAAATTGCCCAATCTAAAACCAGAAGCATAACTACTGTTTGGTCTGAAATGATTACTGGCTGAAATTAATGGGTGTTACTGGTGCGTATCACCATGGGAAAGGATTCCCTGGCGTTTGTTACTGGTGTTTCTGGGGTGCCTATTAGCGAGCTTTCACAGAATGAGCAAACACAGCCGTCGGATTTAAAGCTGTTAAACTGTTTTATGCTCTGCCCCAATCCCACAGGACTGGTTTGTCTGTAACCCAGTGGGAAAACTCTTGTAAGTCTGACGGAATTTTGGTGTCAGTCTTGTTGCTTGAGGTTCTGATTCAGTCCTTGCGTTGGTGCACCTGGTTGTGCACCACGTGTGGAACATCTTGGTTCAGAAACACTCTTCATTCACCTTGTGCCCAAATTTGTCTGTGCCTCAGGGCCTTTGTTGTCCAGTCCATGGGGTTTCCACAGTGCTCACACCTCCTGCCTCTCAGATGTCCAGGAGCTCACAGCAGTGTCAGTATTCCCCATGCAAACATCAAAAGGACAAGGCACCTGATTTTGGGGCAGGCCCAGTTTCACCTGGAAGCTGAGTTTTTTGTAACCTCGCTGCCCTTGCTGTGCCTGGAGGGGATGTGCAGGTCAATGCTCATTCTGGCTGCTTTTCTCTCAGGAGACCAGCGAGGCACTTGAGCCGAAAATGGAACCCTGCTAAGGACCTGCAGCTTTTTCAGACCCACGCACAAGGGCTGGGCAGAGGGTGAGGATGTGAGGGTTGTGTTTAACCCTGTGCGTAAACAAGAGAGAAAAGCTCTTGTGTCGCAGTGTCGGACACGAACACGCAGATTCAAACAGCAGGTTAGCAGCAGGTCAGACCACCGAGCAGAGCGAAAGGGCCCTGCCCACCTTTATTCTCACTCTTTTATACCTCTCTTAAAACAAGCATACATTGGTAGATGAGGTTAACACCTCTACAACTTTACAGGATGGGAACACAGTCTATCATCTTTCTCCGCCTTGGAGAAAGGAATGAACAACAATCCAGAAGTTCAGGAAACATTCTAGGCCGGTTAGAAAAACAAGAGCTATGTTTATACAAAATGCATGAGAACTTCTACTACAAAAGTAAAAACACTGAACAGTAGAAAAACCCAGGGCGACACTCTTGCATGTTGTCATCTCTTATTCCCCACAGGATGCCTGGAGATGGGATCTGAGGAGGTGCTGGCAGGTCCAGGCAGTGCAGAAACACTGGCACAGCTCACTTCTGTATCCTGCAAAGGAGAAGGGAACTACTGCAAGAATGGAGCCAATCTCCCTGTTTCCAAATGGCACCTCTTGATAGACACAGGCTTTCCTTGGACACTGCTATTAGCAGTAAAACTTTGGGTTCCCTCTAATTAGGCAATCTTTTCTCCTTGTCTTCTAGGACAAGGATAAGACCTCCACAGTGGTTTTTTCAGTATTTGTTGTCCCAGCTGGGACAGCCTCCTCTGCTAGATCAAGATGTGGAGAACAGAGATCCTTCAGATCTCCTGAAGTTTTGTTTCAGCCTCTGAAAGCCGGCAGAAATTTTCTGTGTGTGAAACAAAGGTCGAGTGAGGCCCACTGCTATTCTGAACACTCAGTGACCAGGTAAACACAGCAGCATCTCCTGACACTGAGCCAAGCTAAGATTTAATCCTGCAGCACTTTCTGGAAATGTTGAAGAAAATGGCAAAATCCATGCCATGGCACTTTGAGGGTGTGCCTGGCCTTGCCATGTGTGTCCTGGCTCTCTTGCTCATCCCCTCTTTACCCCTCCAAAACAAGTTCAGAGTGACCACAAGTCAGGTTTTCCTGCCTCTTACATACTGAAACATGTAAAAGTAAAAAAAAGCCATTCTTGGGTAAATGTAATGCAGTCCTGTACTAATGCCAGGGTGCTGGAGTAATGAATGTAATAAATGTGGATGGATGTTAATAAATGTAAATATTTCATATCAATTTGGTGTTGTGCTGTGCAGAACAGTAACGCTGAAAATGGTTTGTCAGTTTGATTAATGTACCTGTTCCTTACACAGCAAACTCTGCAGGAGTTTGTATTCCTTTAAAGCAAGGTTGTGAATGCAAGGGAGCTTAGGGAAAATCTCTGTTTTGCTGCTCAAACAAAGTAATATATTTAATATTATCAGAAGGTTGACAAGAAGAGCAATCCCTTGATTAAATATTTACCTTTTGAGACTTTATCTCTATTGTAGAAAGCATCTTAAAGCAACGTGTTATGAAAGGGCCCTGAAAGCACTCTCAAAACCCAGAAAAGAGTAACATTCATCTTGGATTAATCAAGAGATTTTAAAAACTACAGTTCACAAGATTTTTACAATGGAGCGTATTTTACAAAATGTTCCAAACGGTAATTTAAATGTACATTTGTACTATTTCTTTCTTACGTTCTTAAATCAAAAATTCAGGTTAAACTGTTTTGCACTGCAGAATTCTGAGGATTACACTGCATCTCAATTATTCAGGGCCAGTTTTTTTTTAGAATTTAACAATATCTTTACGTTCCCCACTCGCCTCATTGAGTCCAAGTGACACCGCACGGACTTAAATGAGACTGTACCTCCAGCAAACAGAATTGTCACCCAGGATGGCTCTATAGCAAACAATTCTGTGATTTTAAATCCTTGAATTTTAGCCGTTGTATAAGTGTTTGACTTTTAATTAATTTTTGTATTAATTTTGAAATATTTTGAAATAATTTGAAAATTTTGAAAAGTGTTTGACTTTTAACTTTGTATTAATTAATACAAAATACTTCTGTGGATTTATTACGATGCAAAATCCTGTGTACCAACACCATCTTACCAGTGCTGTTATACCGAATGTGGCACAGAGTTCAGGATGCTCCCTTTTGTGAATTTTGTGGGAGAATTATCCACACAGCAGCTGCTTCTGGAGCAACACACATCCCTTCCAGAGGTAAACTCTGTATCTAAAGGAAAAGCCTGAAGCGACTTTAAATGGGGACCAGTTAAAACAGATGTTCTCTAGATCCAAATCCATGTGCTTAATGCCACTTGAAACTCAGCTTGACTTTTGAATAAGCAGGTGGTTCTGCTGAAAACTTTGCCTTCCAAGTAACATGAGCAGTTCTATAAAATGTGTCCATTTTTTTCCTCTGTGTGTGGGGAATGGAACATTTAAATCCAATACATGCAATGCTCATGTTAATTTCCTGAAACAAAAGGATGTTGGTTGCCATTGCAGTGAGAAGACTCTAGGTCAATATCAAATAAAAGTACAAAATCCAAATTCAGCCTCTTAAGGGCTGAATGATCAATCCAGAGCAACTTATACAAACATAAATGTGTGACACCTGTCTTTTCTTTCAGGATTTGTTTGTGGCCCAACTCCTGTTGTAAAGGACAGCTGAAAGCCTGCTGAAACTAATTTGGGATCCATGCGTTCACTGTCTGATTCCAATTTGATCTCCCATACAAAATCCTTGTAAATCTCTTTTTCCTAAGAATAATTTTCTGAGTCAAATTGTATTCAGTCACAATTATATCTGTTGAGAACATGCAAAATGACATCTAGAAAGCGATGCACTCTTTGTTGTCAGTATTTGCTGTATGCCAGGCTGACCTTTGGGATGATTATCTTACTATTTGTGGAGTGAAGTGAGACTGATTTTGTTGCTTTATTCTAATTACACTACAATGTAGCAGTACCACATGCTTTTGAAGGGTATTCAGGAACCGAAATGTCAATAACAGAAACAACTTTCCATCTGCTCCCAATTTCATCTGAATGCATTTGTGATTTTATAGAAGAAGGTCATTTCTGCAACTGGTGAAAGCTGGTAATCAGTTAATCAAAATACATTGATTGCTCTAATTATTGCATCTTGAATAGGGTTTTTTGTGAACCTTACTCACCCACAATTTAGTTTCAACATGTTTTGCTTTCTATCCTGAGCAAATATATGTTTTTCAAAAAACTTTGACTTCATCAAGTATAACTTCTTTATTGAGAGTTAGAGCCAGACCCACCAGTGAGTGCTGACAATGTTAGACCATCCCGTTTATGTTAAATGACTGGAAACAAACCAGTAAAATCAGTTTGGGCAACTCTGTGCAGAGTCAAAGCTGCTGTGTGTTACCAGAGAGCCAGTCTTGAGCTGGATTTCTCATAGCACAGAAGGAATATTTCATATAAACTAGAAACTTCTTTGGCACTTGGACTCCAGGTTTGACCTGCAGCCTTTGATTTTTACACAGAAGAAGTCATAGTTTTGGTATGGGTTTGGGTGTTGCAGCAATACTTTTTCTAGGGGAGAGTGAACAGGAATATATTTGAATTTGCTTCTGGGCCATGGAGTCTGAAATCTGCATTTGTTCATGATATTTTTATGTAAATAACACTGCTTCATTTCTACATGTCCAAGTTAAATACAAACTTAGGGTACTCTAGTTTGAAAAAAAACCCCAATAAACAAACAACAAAAAAAACCCCCAGAACAACAACAAAAGAAAAAAACCCCACAAAAAAGGAAGAAATCAAACCAAAACTGCCAACAGGAAAAACCCAATCAAAACTATCTCTCACAGTGCTAAGGAAACACAATGCATACAATTCCAGGGGAAGTAAGGAAAAAGTCAGTCAAGCTTTGTCTGAACATGACTGTAAGCCCAAAGGAAACTGATTCCAGGTTAAAGTCTTAAAAATATTGACTGTACTGGAGAAGCTAGTACCTGAAAACAAATTAGTAAATGGTCGTGTATTCGTTCCGTGGATTGAAATCCAAGGTTAAGGATTAAATAGCTAAATAGCAATCACTTTCCAGGTATTGATATTAAGGAAGCACCATTTTCTAGGAAAAGAGCACATTTGCATAGTAGTTTAATTATGAATGTGAACTTTCTTGCCTAGATGTGTTCGAAAGAAAAGAGCAGTGGCCTTTGGATTAAACCTTTAATGATGAAACCTTTAGTACTGAAACGTGAATCTATCATTGTCTAACAAATACAAACCAGATGAAGTGCTCCCCATCTGAAATAATTATTAAGAGTCCTAAAAGAAGATCAAAATGACTACTGAAATATTTAGCAGAAATAGAGATTAAACTGTTTTTCATGACATAAGTACCTCTGTAATTTAATCATCTATTAAAGAAGCACCAACCATGCTGTCAGAAATTGGCTCAGCCACGAATTGGAGGGAGGTCAGAGTGAAACTCCACCTTGGGGAATGTTCCACAGTAATTGCCCTTTGAGTATTTCGCTCTGGAAAGCATCAGCAAATGTCCCTGTTGGTGGTGACAAGGGACCTCTGGTCTCACTGGACAGGACAGTTGGTGAGCACAAGGAACCAGAGCTGTTTTTCCTGATTTTAGTAAAGCAATGTGCCTGTTTATGTGATTTCCCAAAGCTGAAGCAGACTTAAGGCTGACAAATTTGCAAAGCTTCATTTGCCTGTAGATTGTTAATGAGAGAATACCAAATCTGTTGTTACCACAGGATTTACTGCTACTGGAGACAAACCTATTGGGATTTTGTCCAGAGAGAGCTCAAGGAAGGCAACTGGGGGCTGAGAACTGCCTTGGCAGTCTGAGGAATTGCTGTGCCACTGCTCTCTTCCGTGGTGTGCCCAGCCTGGGAAAAGGAAGACAATCTCTGCTTTGAAGAAATGTATCCTGAGGTTCAGACAGACTTCTGACTATTAACCCAGTGACAAGAACTTCTCCAAAGGTCCAAGTGACTTCTTAGGTTGTCAAGTTGACAATTGGCTCCAGTGTTGTTGCTTAGTAGATCCTGCTGTGCCTGGATTGAAGCTGCCTGCAAGCAGGGAGGAGAGGACTAATTAGTGGAGTGCTAATTCTGCACTGCTCTGTCAAGTCATCCTGGAAGGGAACAGGACCATGGTACAAATGGTCTGTCTCAAGCAGTGGGGGTACCAAATACAAGTTTTGTGGGAGTTCAGCACTCCGCACAAGTGTTGGTTCTTATCTTCACCTCTGGGAAGTTTTACCTCGAGTCCGAACAGATGAGAGACGCCTGCAGATGCTGTTTCAAGATGTTTCTTTCTTCTTATCTCTAACTTGCTCTCAGCTCTGGCTGCACATCTGATGCCAGCCAAAACCAAGGGGGAACTGCCCAGTCTTGGGCCGTCCCTGTCCTTTTTGTACCCTTTCCAAGATCCAACCATTCTTCACAACGTATTTATTATTTACTCTTTTATACCAATTAATTTGCACCTATTCTAGACACGTAATTTCTACCTCTTTTTCATTCTACCAATCATCTTATGCCACAACTACTAGAGAACATGGAGGGGAAGGAGAAGAAGAACAGGGCAACACCCAAAATCCTCCATCTTAAATCCTTCATCCTCATGTTAAAAATCCTAAAATCTACTTTTTAACCTTGTAAAATACTAAACTACTACTCATTTTTACACTCTCGTGGTTTGCACTGATTCTTGTAATGTTGGTAACTTTTCCCATGGGCTAAGGTCAAAGATAGTGTTATTCTGAGCTTTTTACCAGGGTCTGGGACCCCCTTGCTGGGGGCTCCTGAGCACCCAGGACAGCCCGAGGCATGTCCTGACCTCCCACGGCAGCCAGAGGTGTGCCTTGGACTCCAACAAGTTTCTTCTGGCTTCATTAGTGGGCCCTGGATAAAACCTGGAAGCATTTCACAAATTTTGAAAGCTTGAGAGCTGAAATTTCGAGTGCATTTCAATCTGGACCATGTGTCCTTTGAGCTACAACATTCCTGCAAGACTGGCCTGAGAGATGAACTCTTGAACCACTGAAAAAGTGTGGAAGAGCAGTGAAATAGAAACTAGGTATTGAGTAACAGTCAAAAAGTAAATACTTGATTTGGAATTTCAAAGAAGCTTTCAAACAAGAAGGAGAATTATCTTCTAAACATTTGGAGTCCTGCATGAAAATACATAGGAAAACATTCTGGAGTGACAAAGGGACTCTTTCAAACATGCTCTTGGAATAATATCAACAGTTCAAGGAACTACAATTTTAAAATAAATCTGAGAGCAGAGCTCTAGAAGCTGAATTTTATGAACACCCCTTAAAATGTCCAGTGATGTGACATGGAGGTAGCTGTTGAAAATAATTTAGAAATTATAGTGGACCCTGACAGCTCTGATTTGATGTTGTTCCTGAGATTGGGATTCTGGTCTCAGAAAGAAGTGCATCATCTTGGTTTTTCCAGTTTAGAAAGCTTGATTTCATGTGTGGCTAGACAGTCAAGAACTGCAGAAGTGTCCCACATTGAGCCCAAGTGGATGGATGATACGAAAAACTCCAGAGTCAAAAAAAAGGTGCTTTTTAAAGCTTCCTTTCTGCAAGTAATAAAAGTATATATATATATATATATATTTTTTTTAGCTACAATAATTATTGAATGAGTTGACTTAAAACTCCCCCTTCCTTGCTCCACAAAAAACCAAACAAACAAAAAAAAAAACCCAACCAAACCAAACCACAAAAAATCGGAAACACAACTGGCTTTAGACTTTATATTCTTGAGCTAGGAGAGCTAGTCCTCTCCTGCTCTTGGCTCCAGCACAGATTCTACCTCGGACCACAGAAATTCTTCCCTAAAAGGCTTTTTGACATTTAGATGTGAATTAGTTTCCCAGAAACACTTTTTCCTTTGTGCATCTCATGAAAGACAAGCAGGTAGGGGGTTATTGAGAATGGTAAGGCAGTTCTTGATAGAACAAAAGGCTGGCAGTTAGCCTAATGCATTAAAGCCCATCTCAGTCCTTTTCCATATAAAAACAGCATTGTCAAAAGATTTACTGTTCAGAAAGCCATGTTGCTATTTATTGCACTCTTTGCCAATTAAAAAGAACAAGCTTTATTCCTTGTTGCCTGCAAAGGGAAATCTTTTCATCTGCCTCATACTAACAGCCTGTGCTAGCTCAAATATTGTCTGACATAAAACGCATGTTTGTAAAATACTCACCTGCTCTCCAAACCTGCAGGAGGCCAGGATATTTTAGGGTAAGCAACGGAATCAGCAAAGGCTCTTTGTTAGGTCTTTCCTGAAGCCGAGGCACTGGGGGGAACTAAGCATTTTTCAACAGGAAATCTCAAGGTGAGAACCCTCAAGCAACTGTTGACTGCCCTATTTTTCATTCCTTCTTTTATTAAACGGTGGGGTTTGAGTGAGGAATCAAACGCATTTCAATTCCCATGCCTAAAACAAATGGCAGAGACATTTTTGAAGAGCTGCAGTCCATCAGTACTTACTGCTAACAAATAACACAGTCCTACATCTTCAGCCAGATGGAATTAGCAGAGGTAAAATATGTGAACCAGTTGTTTTCTGGTTGGCAACAGCTGGACATGAGCCCAGCTGTGCCCAGGGGGGCAAGAGGCCAATGGCACCTGGGCTGTGGCAGCCATGGGGTGGCAGCAGGGCCAGGGCAGTGACTGTCCCCTGGGCTGGGCACTGCTGGGGCCACACCTCACATCCTGGGGCACTTCTGGCAACCTCGGGACAAGAAAGACATTGAGGGGCTGGAGCGTGTCCAGAGAAGGGAACGGAGCTGGGGAAGGGGCTGGAGCAGCAGGAGCAGCTGAGGGAGCTGGGAAAGGGGCTCAGCCTGGAGAAAAGGAGGCTCAGGGGGGACCTTGTGGCTCTGCACAACTCCCTGACAGGAGGGGGCAGCCAGGGGGGGTCGGGCTCTGCTCCCAGGGAACAGGGACAGGATGAGAAGGAATGACCTCAAGCTGTGCCAGGGGAGGTTCAGGTTGGATATTAGAGGAAACTTCACTGAAAGGGCAGTCAAGCACTGGAAAAGGGAAGTGGTTGAGGCAACATTACCAAAGTGCTCAAAAAACATCTGGATGTGGCACTTGAGGACACAGTTTAGTGCTGAACATGGTGGTGGTGCTGGGTTGACCACTAGCTTTGGTGTCCTTTGAGGTCTTTTTCAATCTNGGTTGGATATTAGAGGAAACTTCACTGAAAGGGCAGTCAAGCACTGGAAAAGGGAAGTGGTTGAGGCACCATTACCAAAGTGCTCAAAAAACATCTGGATGTGGCACTTGAGGACACAGTTTAGTGGTGAACATGTTGGTGGTGCTGGGTTGACCACTGGCTTCAGTGGTCCTTTGAGGTCTTTCTCAACCCTTCACCAGCCTCCTTTCTGCCTTCATCAGTTTTATCACGAACATGCTGTTGCTCATGGGACATTTGACAGAATTTAACATTTACCTGCTGGCAGGAAACTATCACAGTGACCAGATTTTCTTCTACCATATGTATGGATCATAATACTGACTGGCATTGAATATTTACAAATTAATAGGATTGTGTTACAGCAAGAAAAATCCATTTTAATAGTTAAGACCTTCCCTTTAAGAAATGTAACTCAGTCTAAATTCTTCTCTTTGTGTGTGATCTGTGGTAAAAACGCAGGGAGGGTTTTCCTCAATGATTTTGTATTAGAAGGATACTGAGGTTTTCTGTAGCTGCAGATTTGTTTTGAGGCTTTATAAATGTTGCTTTTTAGAGTATTTTCAAGTATCTGCTCTCCTACTTTCGAAATATATTAGCAAGTGGTAAAAAGAAAGGTGGGACAGGAGAATTAATCTCTGATACCCTTGGGATGAGCTTAGAGCACGAGTTTTGAAATGAAGGTTTAATGAGTTCTGGCCCTGACTAAGAGAGGACTCAGAGATAAGCACCTATTTAGCAGTAACCTATTACAGGGGTACTGAATGTAATGTTTCTAAAAGAACTCTTAAAAAGTGGACTCACACCTGTGAAGTTGAACTGTTTATATGACTTTGAAATAAGTGCGGGTAAGGTACAAGGCAAATTGGTCCTCAGACTGGTATTTCTGACAAAATGGGGCAGAAGTAGGAGGACAAAACATCTCATCCACATTTCTGTGGCGGCAGCATTTGGTTCCCAAACATCCCCAGTGCTTTTAAACCACTGTTATGGTAGAGGGAATAAAACTCCCCTCTGGTACTTCCCTGGCTTAACAAGCTGACCTTGAAGTAAAGCCTGATTATTGTCCTTGTCTCCCCCTCCTTAAAGCTTTGCATGTTATCATTTCCATGTTCCATTTATTATGCTTTAAAGCCAGTATACCAAATTTATCAGCTTACTCTTTGTTTTGTGCAGCCTTGGTGATGCATGAGGTCTGTAAACTTACACCAGCCCGAGCTGAGGCAGTTTTACAGCCTCTGAGTACAGCCAGAGAAAGGCAAAGCAACTGGAGCACGGCAGTGAATACATCCCACCATTTTACATTCTGAGCTGTTGAGAGTTCTCCTAAGTGCACTGATATATGTTGGTTAAAATAATTTATAATTAGTTGATATTCCTTCACCTATAAATAAGCCTTCTTCCCTGAAGAAAATGGTTTTCTTGAAGGCGCAAAATTGCACCAGTTTTGTAATAAAACTGACCTGGGAGGATTTGTGTGGGGAGACAGCAATTACAGCAATTAATTACTTGGAAAGAGCAATTCCTCCCTCCTGCATTTCCTCATCTAGCTGGTTCACAGTTCATTGTCTTTTTATCTCCTTTATTTAAGTCCTACCCATACATCACTGTTATCTTCCTCCCCTTGCCCACAAAACAAATGAGGGAGCTCCTGGCCTGTCTCTTAGCAGGAGTGTAATTAAGTGCCATCCAAACAGCACTGCATTTAACAGCAGCTTCAGAAACAGGCATCCCAAGGATTCAGTGAGAGGATTTGCTGCAAAAAAAAAGCTGGACTCTCCCTCTTTCCCTCCAGCTGCAATTTCCAGTGGTCATTGAGGGATGTCTCATTGGCCTGTCTAAGGCAGAAGAGCCTGTTTATGCACTTTTGGGATATATTTCCCTGGGATCACAAGCACTAACTTACTTGAAAGATGAACTTGATCCTCAATGATGGGTTTGGAAATCATTCTGCATGCCTTGGTTCCTTGTTCTTTGCTTTCCTGTAGCCTGGATGAGGACCAACCTTTCTGAGGGGAAAAAGTGGCCTTAAATTAATGTGCGTGTTTTGTTCTGAAGAGTTGTCTCCTAAATTGTTCAGCATGATGAAATCAGTGACCTTTACAGCTCCTCTGCCCCATTTCAATAGAGTTGCTTCACAGATAATTTTAAAAATAATGTTCTACATGAACTAGGCTGACTCTTAAGTCCCATTTCTTTTAAGTTTCACCTGAAGCACTTGATCTTTTCTAAATGACATTGGCTTTTAGCAGAACATTTTCCCAGCACAATCTTTGTCACGGCCCTTTTATAGCCAGCATTAGAAATGAAATTACCTGGAAAGCAATATTTCCTCTACTTCAGAGGCAAGCCATAAGCAATAAAATTACAAGCAATAAAATATAAATGTATCTTAAGGTGAAACACCTTGCAGTAGCTTGTTTCTACAGACAGAGAAAAAAAACTGGCCTTTAGGGAGATGAACACTGAAATTTCAGAATTCTTCAAATGTTTCTGTCTAATGCTCTTGGCCAAGTCAGGTGCTGAGTTTTTAGATTAAGCAGGAACAATAAGTCATTACACTTCTGCTAGAGAATGACTGAAGAGTGCTAAGGATTATTGGGGTTTTTTTGTGTGTGTTTGAGAAAAGGGTATCATAATTCCAGCTTTAAACTGGAAAGTCGATTTCTTTAAATTGGAAAGCAGAAAGGTAGATGGCTTTCTTTATAAATAAGCAAATACCAGCCAAAATATGAAAGAATATTCCAGGGCTATAGGGGTTTATGACAATAATATTAAAATTTCCAAATTGCCTGATCTATCAAGCAACCCAAAATTGCAGAGATTTAGAGTAATCCAAGGCTCTACTGTGAGATTAAGGTGATTTCTTTGTAAGATGTGTTTCATTCAAAGACTTTAGACAAACCACGATGTCCAAAGCTCCATGCCTTTTGCATATGTAAGTATTGCAGGAATTTAAGGCACCCCCCTTCTCAAAAAAGAAAAAAAAAAGTTAAACATCAACAAGAAATTTACAGTTTTATCAACAGTTTAAAATTTTTTAAAAACACTTCCTGTATTTGCAGAAATAAACAGATGAGACCAAGACTGTATTGAAGCTGATCCTAAATTCTGATAGGATTTAGTTGTGCTTGTAGTTTTGCTTCCACGTGCTAGACACAGTCTGTTCTCTTAGAGCTGTTATTCAGCAGGCTTCTGAAACACACTGGAACTTGCAGTAGATTGTGTTTTGCCGTTTTTAAACAACAACATTTCGTTTAAACTGAATCTCTACAAAACCTCAACAAATCATTTGACTCTGTTACGCAGAGCTTGAGCGAACAGGCAAGAACACACCATTTCCCCCAGCTCGTAATCTGTGGTTCTGCTGCTGTCATCAGGCTCAAAGCCTGCCTGTGATTCCTGCCCCTGATCCTTTTGCCCTCTGGAAGAAATTGGAGGGGGCTGCTGGACATCCCAGATGTGAGTCCGACAGGGAGGTCCAGTTTTTTTCCTGATTTTCCAGAATTCATATCTGCAAGCTGTCTGAATATGGGAGATTCAGGGTGGTTCCTTCATTTTATGCTTCCCTGTACGACTACCCATGGTTAGGTCACAAACACAGGGACAGAGGGTGGGAGAGGGATCTGTGCTGGGCTGTGGGGCACAGAGAGTTCACTGAAAACTGTCACAGATCCATCTCCCCTCCACCTATTGTTTTCTACTCAAATGAGTGTGTCTGAGCCACTGAAGAGGCTGGGCTTGACCTTGTACACCAAGTGCTAAGGAATTACCCTGTTGAGAGGGATGGCTCTCCCTTCTCCAAACAAGGGCTCCTGGAATTCTCAAAGTGACCTGGGAGATGGCATTTTGGACAGTCCAGCTGTGATGACAACTGCCACCTGTGTTTGTGGCTGAGATGGGTGCTGACAGAAGCTTTGGAAGCTGCAGCAAAACCCTCTGCTGCTCTTGCTGCTCTCCAAATCACTCCCAATGCCTCTTCCCACTGTCCATGCTTTGTAAACATCTGCTTTCATTGAGCTCAGGTGGAGGAACAAATAAAAGTTATGGGATAATGAAAATCAATCTAAAATTCTTTGTACCTCTTTCTCCCCTCTGGGCTCAACAGGTCCTTCCCTCAGGGTTGCTCAGCCTAAAATTAGTCTGACAACTCTGCTGCCATGCAAACATTCCCACCTCCTCCATACTCAGATGTTGCACCATGTGGGTCTCTGCAAAGCCACAAAACCTACCAAACAAACACCAACCTTTCACCAAAGTGAAATGGATTTGCAAGAGGTACCTTTGATCAGTTGGAGGGTCTGTTTTGGCTGTTGAATTTCTCTCTAGCTATGAGCAGCAGAAAAAAACCCCTCACTAAATTTCTTACCAGAAGATTATGTCAGAGCCTAAGAGCTTGGCAGTTCATGAAGATTTAATTAAACATGCTTAGTTGTTTTCCATAATGCATTAACACAGTGAACTCCAAGTCCTCTTCCTTCTCCCAGTGGAAGCTCAGAGGATTCTGTTTGCATCTTTTTCCGTCTCTGTTTGTCTCCTGATCAGGCTAGGTCAGCAATGCTATGTGACAAGCTGAATAAAATCTTGCCAGGAGAACTCGAGCCACATTTTTACCTCTTCCAGCGATCTCTAAAGCTGCTTATTGATGACATTTTTCTGTTGGTGGAAAAATAACTACGATAATTCAAGAAAGGAGGAGTACTTTTTGATTCTTTGCATTTTCTCCATGTCTGTTGCTAACCACCTCTTTTCTCAGTCGGAAACAGTGTTGCTCTCATTTCTGTGCTGCTAGAAGATCCTCAGGTGCATTTTCTAATACTGCTGGAATGCCCAGTTTGTCCACAGATGCCAATCCTTGCCCAAATGGAGTCCCTTTGCTAGCAGGTGGTTTTGTGGCACATGTGGTGAGATAAGATATTTTTTTATCTTATCCTGGCTCCTGTTCCTAGTCCAGTTCTTTAGGTTTAATAAGTCTCATAAAATCAGGTTTATAATTAATTAATGTTTCTGTCTTTTTATCCCCTGCAGAAATGGAGTGATGATGCCCTGTATTGACTTCCCCATGTTGCTATTGTATTCCCTGTAACTTTCACAGAAATAGCCTTCCCAGAGCACTATTAAGTAGTAGTGATTATGTGATAGTGTAATGTTGTATTTTGGGAATATCAACTCCCACAGTCTCATCAAAAGATGATGGGACTCATTATTCTAGGGAATGTGTGGAGTAAGGAATGGCAGGTATTGCAGGGATGAGGACCCCGGGATTCGTGCTGAGCCTGTGCTTGCACATCTCTCCACAAAGCTGGAGGGGCAGATGTGTATTTTTGATTTTGGGAGGCATTATGTGATAGTTAACGGAAAATATTGACATTTTGCTTACTTGTACTGTGGTATTAGCTGCTGTATAAAAATGATGCTACAATTCATATCTGTGGTTATTATATTATCATCATCACCATCGTGTGACATCCAAAAAGCTGCAGCTTCATCCTTTGTCCCCCTACCCCATGTGTGCAGTAATTCCCAAAAGTGCTGTGGGAAATCTGGATGAAAACTTAGTTGCCAATGCATGGCCAGTAACAGGTAGCAGAAAACAGCCTGACTTCCCAGGAAAGTTAATTTATTTCAAGGGATTCATTGGTCTGCCTTTCCAAGTAGAGAAGAGGGATTTTGGTGCCCAGCCATACATTGATATTTCTATTTTTGGTGCACTGGACCTGGCCTCCTGCTGCAGCTTCAGAAGGACTTGTGTCCTCTGCAGCTCCTTCCCATGATCTGGCAGCCTTTTGCAGAATTCTGGAGCACCCTAAAACATCACAGAGCATCTCTGAATCATCCCCTGAGGCTGCTAAGGAGTTAATTGTGCAAACTGGAGTTAAAACCTGAAGCCCAAATTATACTGTGGAGTCATTTAGCATTCAGAGTTGGGTTCCCTCGTGCTCTGTGCAGGACAGGAGAAGAAGGGTTGGCGGGCACCTCCTCCTCCTCCCATTATTCAGCATGTTCTACACTCGGAGGGTGCCGCCCTCCAACCCAGATTCCAGAGGCACGGAGTTCTTTGGGATGAAAACACAACGCAAAAATAGGAAATTGCGTTACGGAGCTTTTATGTTGGTGGCACAAAAGTTCCAGCACGTCAAAGACACCGTTATTGCTATTTCTATCCTGTTCCTGGTGAGGCCAAGCTCGGATCTCCTGGGAGTTTCCAGATGAGGTTGCTGGTGGAATATGTAGGGAGGTGTTGCCTTTTTCCCCCCCTCTTTCTTCCTGCCTTTTTTCTTCTTTCTTAAGCTAGCAGGAATGAAAAGAGTACACAGCCTTTACTCAAAAAATGGACTTCCTGAGGTGTTTCACAGGCAAACAATGACAAATGAACACATAGAAAGACCTAAAAGAAAAAAGACATTCCTTAAATTGATAAAAAACCATTAAAAAGGTCTAAAATAATATTTAATTAGACCCACTAGAAAGTGGGGGGTTTTTTTTGCTTCAGCCTTTTGAGCATAAAGTTGAAATCTTTTGTATCAGGTAGCATATTTTCACAAAAAAACCCTGTGTTTAATGTGTAAAAATGAACAGCCTCCCCTGTTGGGATTCTGCAGTCACAATGGCTGGTTGAGCACAGGTAACATGAGGACATATTTCTGCCTGATTCCCCTCTCTAATCCTGTGCAGCCTTTTCTTACCAATCCCAAAAGTTGTCTGCTTATGCTCTGATTTCGTTACTGGTATCTGGAGGTTTATTTTCAAATCTAAGTTATTTAACAGCCATTCGCACATTTTGCACATTTTTAACCCATGTACAGGTCAGACATGCTGAAATTTTGAAGCAAAATCACAAAGATTAATTAGCAAAATGTTAAAACAAGGTATTGTAAAAATTTTGGTATAAAGATGTATTTTTCCAGATGGTTTTGTTCATGTCTGCTCCTTTCTAAAAGGCCTTGGCTTTGATGATTGGATGCTTTCTGCTGAAAAACATTTCTTGGAAGATTTCTTAGCAGGTTTGTTTGTGTTAAGGACACTATGCAAAGCAAAACAATCACCTACCATCAATATTGAACATTTCATTCAAATAATAGAAATGTCTGGTATTAGCCTGAGACAGTCATTTGCTTTGGAAAATATGGTAGGTTTTTTTAACATACCCACACATTCTACACAGAATAAAAAAATTAACCAATTTTACTGACTGAAAAAAATCCATGCGAGCATATTGCACTGTTTAACTGTAGTTTATCTATGAGATTCTCTCCTGTTCTAGGGGCTGAAATGACCACATGAATTGACCCAAAAATATAAGTGCAACAGCTGTGCCCAGATTCACCCCAAGTTTACTGAGCAAGTGAAATTGCAATGAAATTTTGATCCTTTTCTGGACAAACAAAACAACTTCCTCAATTTCCATGGATAGAAAACTCTAGAAAGAGTTCAAGTCCTGTAAAGAATTTTTACGGCTTTTTCTACTTGATCAGTTTGAGGTTTCTATATAAGATCAGGATATAAAATCTGTAGTGAGATATTTATCAAAGACTAGAGCCTAAATAATCTCAAAGTCTATCTAGCCTAATTAAACAATATGTCCTAATATATGCAACAGTTTTTTACAGAAGTAGTATGTAGGCTTTTGATCAGTGACTTACTTGGCATAAACATTGCTGTAAGAAAAAAAGCATGAATATTCTTCTATGCTCTCATGCTAGCATGTGTCTTGATATTTTAATATTTAATGTGAAGTCTTGTACAGAGTTTGTCCTTCCATGGATTAACAAAGACTCAGGTAGAGCTTTCTCAGTCTTCTGTTTTGGTTGCCTCTGTGAAAAAAAGCCCCTAAAATAAAAAAACATATGTTGCATCAACCTTAAAATATTCTGATTGCAGAGAGAGGTTGTAAGAAAGTAGTTGAAATATAAGTATTGAGAGCTTTGTTTAAATGTACGGTATCTTTGCTCTTTCTGAAGTTAGTGACTCCCTGCCAGCACTGACCAGGCAGGGCTAATTGTTCAAACTCTTCAAAATATCAACTTAATACCTAAACAGTGCAGCCTCAACCTCCACAAATGACATAATCCCTCTGGCACAAAGGAAGTGAACGATGCTGTATTTTCCCGACCTTCCTGTGCTGCCAAATAACGGTGAAATGAAAATGCAGGTACTTCAATGGCAGGCAACAGCAGGATCATTTTTTAACCTCCATATCTCAGCCCTGGAGTTTGGATTGGTGTGACCTGGGGACTTTGGTTGCTGTTAATGACAAGTGCAGGCAGAGTTCAGAGTGCTGAGGAGCCTGTGATGTGCGAGATGCTCGAGCAATGCAAGGACTGCTGAGAAAACTTCCTTGTTTCTTTGGAAACTGGCCCTCGGGCAGCACTGGACACTTAACACCAGGCCCTTCCTTGGGAATCGTTCCTGAACAAAAGCAAATTTGCTTTTTCTGAGCGTTAGGTGCTCTCTTTTGCTTGCGCTGGGATTCAAGGCTCGAGTTGGTGGTTTAATGTGGTGCTGCTTAGCTCAAGTGGGTCAGCTGTAAGGGAAAATGGAAATGGCACAGGTGGCTCCAGCACCCTGGGTGCAGGATCCAAAAGAAGAGCCACTCAGCAACACTTTTTTTAGTTAGAGGTGTGATTTTGAGCCACTTGGTCATTCCAGTGAAACACCAGGTGTTGACTAAACGAAGCACAGGGCAGTGCTATCGGTGAAGGGCAGCATTTGAAGCAGAGTGGTGAGAGATGGTGGGCTTAAAAACACTAAAACCAGATCTGAAGTAAGGCATCTCCCTGAACTTAGCATCACTTTTGGCCAGCACAGAGAGAAGATTCCCTCAGCCTTGGAAAATCATGCTGCTATTTCAGCATTATTACAAGATGTGGGATCCCCAAGCTTTTCCCAGAAATTTTACGTGGGGAAGGTGCTCCTGAATGCAGGTCCCATCTTTACAACCAGCGATTCACCTTCTGGGTTCCCTCTGTGTGCAGCCCCTCAGGTAGTGCCAGAAATTGACCCAAAAGAGGGTGGTGGAGGGGCTCCAGCCCAGTGAACACCCAGAGAGTGGTTGCACCCTGTCCCACACCAGCTGTCCCTCAGGGAAGACACAAGGGTGGAGGCAGCACATGGATGGAAAATCCCTGGAATCCTAGAAACAGAGACAGGCTCAAATTAAAACCTTGGAACTGAACAAAGGAAGACCAAAAAGAGAGTAGGATGCCAATCTCTTGCACGAATTGGACTTGCCTCTACTTGTTGCTCCCATTTTTTTCGCTTTTTACTGGGAAGATTGGAAATCTTTGCTGGCTGAGCTGATGGAACCCCAGCACCTTACTGCAAAGTGATAACAGCAAAACTGTGATAGCGAAGATGAGCAGGAAAATTTCATTTCCTCTTGGGCCAGAGATGAAGAATTATTTTTTAAATCTACACAGAATGTTGGCATGATGTAGGAGTGTTTTGGGGATGAAGGTGGCAGGAGGGGGAAGAAGAGAGGGAGGGAAGGAAGTATAAATAAACTTAATTAATGATGTCCACAGTTTTTTCAGTGCCTTAATGAAGCTGCTGATATAATTGACTTGAAGTCTGTCCCTTTTCTCTCATTTGAGCCACATCAAAGCATCTCTTTCTATGGCATTCCTTGCTTACAAAGAAGATAAATTATCACTGGCCAACTTCACTTTTATTAAGCAGCAAAGATTACTTCATATTGAAAGTCTTCTCTATATTTAATGGAGGTTATGCCTAGCAACGAAAGATATGGATGCAATATTTTGTTTTATTCAACAAAGTTGGGAGTGTATATAGGCATGTAAAGTCAATAACTGGAATAAATATTTTAAATGGCAATAATAAGTAGCAGTGTTCAAACACGTACATATAAGGGATGACATCAAAAAAAGATTTTTTTTTTGTTAGGATTCACAGAAGAAGCCCATTTCTTTGGTTCCAGATATTTGATTACGATCAAAGTTTTGGAAATCTAATAGTGACTATCAGTGCTGGGGTTTATTAGGCCTTAATTAACCTAAATCTCTCATTTTGTTCATATTACTGAAGTTTGCAATTACTTATTCTAATATTTTTTTTACTTTCCTGGTCACCGCACTTCACCATTGCTTTCTCTGCTGCCTTCCAGCTCTGTCTAACCATTCTTCAGCATTTATCCATTATCCTGCAGCATTTTGTGTGCTGGCCAGGAAAAAGTAGTACTCAAAATTCAATTGTACGTGTAGGGAAGGACAGGGAAGAGAGTCGGTGTCTGCCTCCAGTGCCATTGGTGTTTGGAATTTAGACTTGCCAGCAGATTGCTGGTTTTGAGTCATGAGTAGGTTAAAGGTGACAAACACCAGTGTGGTGTTTCTTGTACCTTCAGCAATTATAATTTAATCTGAGTAGGGGATGCATATAATTACACTTCTGGTCAGTGCCTCTCCTTGGAGAATTATCAGCTCTCTTTGAAGAGGCTCTAATCCCATAAGATCTATTTTGGCTGCAATCCTAATGTTCCATGGACAGTGGACTCTAAACTAAATATTTCCATGGAGGAAAGAGATCACAGAGATGTTACACAACCCTTGGAGCATGACAGCTCAGAGACAATCAAAAAGTGAAGTAGATGACCTGGGACATGCAGCATTTCTCCTGCAGTGCTGCTGCTGCTTTCTCAGAGGTGCCCAAAATACAAAAGCTGGGCAGTGTTCTTTGCATATTGCTCGTTTAATCTCCTCTGTCTTCTGAAACTTTCTCTGGCATGGGTTCAAGGAGCCAAGAGCAATCCCCAGGCTTTCTGCAGGCCCAGAATGGCTCCCAAAATGCTTCGACCCTCACAGCCCAGAGGAGCTTGCTGGGCCACCTCACTGCAAAGCTCTTGGTTCTCCTCTCAGCTCTGGAACAGTTCTGCTCATCATCTCTCCCCAGCATTTCCAATGCATCTTTTGGCTGTCAGGCCTTTCCAGTCTTTCCTTTGTCAGTTGTCTCATTTGGGGAATTTCAGAAGCTGGTGGCTTGTCAGCTCTTGGCTGTTTTGTAATGGTTTCCCAGGAATGTGAGAGCTGTACATAGATTTTTACAGGTCACTCTGGCCTTGTCACAGGTATTGGTTTAAGGTTGAGCACTCATGATTTGAAAATGCTCCCTGGACAAAAGGAAGGACAAAATTCAGAGGGCCTGCAAACAGTCAGAGGGTTTTATTAGTAAATTATACACTTGTCATGTTAGTTCCTGACCTACTGTAGATAAAGGGGCAAGGTGAAGGGAAAGGAGAAATTACAGGGGTTAACGAAAAAGGGAGAAATGTTTATAAGAAAAAGAGAAAAAAGAGAGAAAGAGAAAGAGAAAAAGGAGAGAGAAAGGGAAGCAGGCTGCAGGCCAAATTATTGCTTGCTGCTGAATGCGCCAGTCTGTTCAGATCAAAAGAAGAATTGGATTTCTTTTTCCTTGCTACTTAATTGTTAAAAGGGTCTTAACCTTTGGGTGAATTTTGCACAGAGCTCCTTTTAAAAGGCTTCACGTTTATTCATGAAAGTCCCAAGGTTCTTACTAAAGAAGTCCTTTTCCACCCCCATACAGCAGTGTCTTTTGTTTTACCTGCTATAGAAAAGGGATGCTTGTCTTTGCATTCTTTTATTTCCAACATTTTTAATACATAGGTTTTGGCTTATATTGGCCTTTTTAGAAAGTTGTCTGATTCAATTCTGAAACTGTAGAATTCTGAACTTAGTTTCCTCATACTGCATCTCTATTAGAGAAATATTCTTTTCTAGGAAATTAACCTTTACTGTCGCTTTTCTGACTGAATCATCAGCAATAATTTTGTCTCTGCGGAGTGTTTTCATGGCTCTCCAGAAATTTATGGGTAACTGTCTTAGAGGAACACACTCTCAGAAAGGGCTTTATTTCTACATTTTGAAAAATATTTCTGCCATGCATCACTTTTAATGGAGGCTCGTGGAGGCTCATCACAAGTTAATGAGGCTCCACGAGCTGGTACCTGAGCTGGTCACTGTCTGCAGGGGTAGGTAGGGCAGTGAGAGCCCTATGACAGTGAAGGAAGACTTTGCAGCATGCCATTGCTCTGTGGATCCCCTTTTGGTAATTGGGAGGGAACTGTTTTAAAGTGTGTTCTGCAGGCAGCTGAAAACCCGGGTGTAATTCTTCCTTTTGGCACTTGTGTCACTATGACTTAGTGCTTTCATGAAATTAAGCATCTGTGAGCCCTGTCTTGTGAGTCCTCAGGGAACAACTTCTCTGGGATGGCAGGGGAGGATGTAGTCATAATCCCTTTTTTCAGATGAGGTTATAATTCCCATTCTGGTTGGAGGCCTGGCTAGATGGAGGCTTATAAATTTTGTGGAATAATTATCAAGACATATATTCTATAGCTAGGAGACAGTAATTCCGGATCATAAAGCTCAAAGAGCATTTAATCCAACTGTGTTAGACAAGAATGGGATTTATTGGCATAAAACTAGCAATCCCCTTTTTTCCAACCTCCAATTCAGTGCAGGAAAAAAGAGGAAAAGAAAGGAAAATGACTGATGAGCCCTGGCAAACCTTAGTGTTGAGGTTTAAGATGTAATCCTGCTTTATCTCCAGTCTCACTGACAGAGGCCACCAGCCTTCCAGCAAAGGAACCTGCACCTTCAGCAAGGCAGTTTCTGGGCAGATTTCAATATTTTATTGGAAGCCAGTGAGTAGGTACCAGGTACGAGGATACCAAGGTCTTTCCAGAAGCACCTGGATCCTTTCTGCTGACTTTATCTTGAAGCAGCTTCCACCAAGAGGTCTGGGCAGGAAGCTGGGATGAATTAGTGGTACCCTGAGCAAGGCCATGTCCAGGCTGGGTGTGTGTCATGAGGCTGCACCCTGCCTTTCCCTTGCACACCCTCAGGCTTTGCCACCATGAAGAAACAGAACAGAAAAAAAAAAGGGTAGAAAAGAAAAACCAAGGTTAAACACCTCGCAAAAGTTTCAGTTCTGATTACAGTCTTGACACAAACTCAGGGAGACTCGTTTGAGGTAAGGAAGTTAATGCATCCCTGATTGTGATCCCTGTGACCTTTCAAACTGGGGAAAGAAAATTAAGGACAGTTTGTCTTTACAAAGAGAAAAATTTGGCCCCTTTGTGAAATTCTGTTGCAGTGAGCAGCTGATGTCACCACAGCTGGAAGCAGCCATCACACACAGTGAGGACAAACACAGAGTGTTATCCATGACAGAATCATGAGTTATAACCCATAACTATTTCAAGCAATTTGCTTTTCTTGGTCTCACTGCACTTTCTCTGGTGAAGAAAGTTTGGAGTATTTTTTTTTTCTTTCTAACTTCTTCAAAAATATTAACAATAATTTTCCTCCTTCGCTCTTCCCAGAAGCAATTACTGCATATTTGGACACTCTGTAAGGAATCTGGGTCCCACCTGATTTTCAGTGAGACTCAGTCACCTGAACATCCAAACAAATCATGAAATAGGATTTGGGGCCCTGCTTCCATACCCACTTATGGAAGGGTTTAACCTGACCATTCATTCCTCAGTAATGTAATTATTATCTGCTAAAGTTCTGTAATCCTGGTATAAACAGATATAACATTATTCAAATACATTTTTAAAATATAGCTAACTACATTTCAAGAGCTCAGCCCAGAATTTGGTAATTTTAGTCATTTTGAGAGGGCCCAGTCAGGACTCAATTAAATGATATTTTCTGGTTTTGCTACTTGCAAGAAAGATAATTTTGGAAAACTCACAGATATTGAACATTTGAGGCCTGTATGGTAGATTTTGGACATTTTCCCTTTTTGTGACAATAGTATTTATAACTTCAAAACCTGACAAGGTCCTTAGATTGAATACACCTCTACCTGATTAGTGGCATAGGCCTTTGGCAGAGGTAGTTAAAATTAGATGTCAGAGTTCCTATATGGAAAAACATAGACCTGGAAAAGCAAAATAACCTACCAGAAAATGATGATGACAGGCTAAAGAGAAGGTATATTTTATGACAGACTTTTCAAAAATTTGGTTGTATAATTTTTATGCATTTTTCCTTCTCTGCCAATCCATGTGTTGAACCGTCCATTTAAATGTAATGCCTGACCCTCAAACGCACATTGCCATGAATAAGGTTAAACCATGGAGCCACAAGCTGATAACTTCTTCCTGTTTCAAAATTGTTTTCCTGGTGCAGTGTTAGATTTCTGTCCACGCTGGGTACCGTGACGCCAAATTTGATACACACAAAGAATAAACAAAATTTGTGATATCCATATCACGAGGTGATATTGAGACAGTCAAAAATTTCATATTACGGTTGGTCTTTTTCCCCATGGAATTTGAATGGGGGGGGGAAATGTTTGTTACCTTGAAAATATTAGGATTTTTGTGGAATAACTGGCAAGATGGTCACCATGACTTGGTGATGTTCCATAGTAACAAGAGAAAACAAAAATAAACCGCAGTAATAGAATTCAAAGGCCTGTTTGCTGAAGATTTCCTTATTTGCCATTCAACGTTTTAATGGGAATTATAAAGCATAAACAATAAAATAAAGCCAGAAACAAAGAGAAATCAAACTTTTACCCTCGGCCTCTGGAAATTCCCTTTCTGGTTCCAAAGCACTTGTTTTCCTTTTTTTTTTTGGTGCCACTTAAATAGGTAAAGTGTCAGCCTTCGTGTGTGGCACTGCTGGGATGCAGCTCTGTGTCACCAGGAGATGACAAATGCTGGGTAAGAGAGGAATGTGAACTGACACATCACCAAGGTTTCCACAGTGCCCATTCTGCTTAGGCACTCTTGGCTCATCTGCGATGTGTTGCAGGTAAATTTATTTCTAAACACCAGGCGAATTTGTTTCTAAAGTATTGTGAAGGAACAGCATGAAACAAAGAAACTAGGAAAACCGCTAGTTTAAATGTTTAATGCAACATATTTCATATGCTCCTGTTATTTACTTGACCTTTATTCCGCCCGGCTCTTCATGTATTTTTAAAAGCTTTTAACAAGCTGCATAGAGGACTGGCTGTATCTGCCCACTGCTGACACAAATAGCATGCCTGGGGGTGATAAAATACAAGCTTTCTTTAAAAGCCTTGTAAATGGATGTGTGGCAGAAGCAAGAGTTACTATTAAGCAGCTTTTAAGGCCTTTCCAGAAGCCATCCTTTTTATGCAAGTTTAGTCTCAGTGTTGAAGGGAACCTTTTACAACCTTTTGTGCAGTATCATCTCTACACACTCCTTCAGGGTGTTATTTCTCAGACTACTCATCCTAGTAGAGGTAATAGTTTCAGTCTAAGAGCCTTTTGAGACTGAAATACCTTCTGTAGGTTGCTTAGTGCTGCCGCTGTCCAGCAGTGTAAGACGTAATTATGGCTCATCTTTCTGTACCCACCTTCCCTCTGCTGTGCAGCAGCTGCAAGTGGTATGAAATGTGTGCAGGATGTGCCAGGAGTTCCCCTTTTTCTGGCCTAAAAGAAGAGCTGAACGCCTATCTGGCATGTTTTTAAACAGCTGCAAAGCATCCTGCCCCAAACGCTTGCAAATTAAGGAAGGATCTTTAAGCAGGAAGACAATATTGCAGTGTATATATTGAATTTACCACCTCGATCCTTTTAATGCAACTATTTATTTTTGAAAGAACTCTGTCTTTTGATATGTTGTATCTGCATCTTTTCATTTACTGCGTGTCCTCAGAGCTGCTGTGCGTGGAGAGAAGGAATTAAAGACCATAGACACAGCAAGGGAATGTTCATTTGTGAGCTGGGAGCACTGTAGCTTGTAGAACCAAAATTATAAGGTCTGGGCAGCTTTGACCCAAACAGTGAGGGGTGCCTGGCACTAACAACCCTCCCCTGGGAGCTTGCCTTTTGGGCTTATATCACAAAGAGCAAGAATTCCTTGACAACATACAAAAACCAGTTAAATAATCTAGCAAATTGATAAAGGGGTTGCTGAGAACACTTATAAATGAGGAGAAACTGACAATGGAGGTGGGAGGGGGACAGGGAGCTGAGTGCCACTGGATTGGGAAGTTCTGTTTCAGAGGGGCATGGCAAAGAGTGTCTGCATTTCCTGTTTGCTAAATACTTCTGGGATAACTCTTCTGGTGGCCCCAAACAGCAAGGAAACAGAGGATGTACGAAATAAATGTGGCCCATCTTGTTAGAAATTACATTTGGCAACGCCCTCCCCACGTACCACCTTGGTGTTTTAAAGGTTTGATTTGTAGTAAGTGAAGAGTACCAGTGGATCACTTATTTACAGATCTCCATACTTTTAATCTGACAAAATCCATATGTGTGTGGTTGGTTAAGGAGTGATGATTATAAGACTGTGTTTTATGTTAAACATAAATAAATATAAATAAATGCAGTTACGGTTCCCTGTGGTTATCACACACTGGCTTCACAGGAGGGAAGCTTTGACAGAACTGCAGGGGGAAGAACCACCAACTTCCAAATGTATTTTCATTTTGGTTGACTGTAACAGAAGCTGAAACCAGCCTCAGCTCAGGTGCTGGCTGAGGAGCAGCCCAAGTTAACCCAGCTGGAGGATGGACAGCATCTTCCAGCAGGATGGGTTGGGTGGTGGGGTCACTGGTGGCCACTGGGCCTCTGTGTAGGACCTCCCTGTGCCTGGGAGCCCCTCTGAGCCCAGAATCCTGTCTGCAGTGATTTAAGGATGTAAAAAAAATATGCCTGGCTGCGTGAGCAGGGCAGTTGAGGGACATAATCAAAAAGGTTTTGAGTGCTGGGGCCAAGTGCTGTGCTTTTCCCACCTGGGGCTGTTGGATAGATTGTGGGAACAGAGCCTAGGGCTGACAACAGCAGGGTGAAGGAAGTGCCCCTGGGTACAAGATAAAGGAAATGATGATCCCCACAGTGGTGTCTACTGGAGAAAAATGAGTTGTGCATGTAGGAGCTGGCACTGCAGAGAGAGACAAATGATAAGAAACTAAATTAAGCTGTCAGAATAATGATAGTGTACTAAAAGGAGAAACATCCGCCATCTCTCTTTCTGCTTATAGCCTGGAGAATTGTGTCTGAAAGGGAACTTATATTAATGCTTGACGCTGGAAATGTCCAACTTGGATTTATGAGATGAATCTGTCAGATTTACATTTGTTTACTGTAAATGGGAAAATAATGTGAAGGGGATATAATGTGATGTAAACATCTGAGAAGGGAAAAATACAGGGGGAAAATAACTTCGCTCTTGGCAGCAAACACACAATAATGGCTGAATGATTGCCACATTAGTGCACCAGATTGGGACCCAGCAGGTGCCACTGAGTCCTGGCCTCTGCTGCAGAGATCTGCAGTCACCCACTTTGGCCCAAGCCTTAGAACAACACCACCCATTTCGGCATTTGACTGCCCTGGAATCAACTCCCGGATGAACAGAAATTTGGCACCTCCTTCCTGTGTGCCTCACTTCCCAGGAAACTGAAGATGATACTAGGACAGTCCCTCCAGCTGCTGAATTCTGAACCCTTGGGTGGGAGCTCTTCCATGAGGCCCCTTCCAGACAGCACCGACCTCAGGGGACTTCGCTGCCAGTCAGGGCCTCCTTCCACTGTTTAAGGAATAAAAAAGTTGTGTCATGATGCTGTGATCATGTTAACATGCAACAATATGCAATACTAAGGACATTCTCAACCCTCTTCCTAATTAGTGCCTTAATTAGTTTTCTACTTGCCACCCTCATCAGACTTGCCTCACTAAGCAAATGACCATTTGACTTACTGATAGAAGGAAATTCAGATACAAGTCCTGTTAAAATTTCAGTGCTACTGGCATCTTTCACATTTCAAGTGTCTGTATCAATTTCAATTCCAAGGAAAAAATCCTGGTGGCATTTCAATAATTAAATGCTCTGACTTGCTAGAAATTCCTTCATTGCATTTGCTACCTGGCTGGGTTGATAAAGATAGAATGTCTTGTTATCTTTATGCTTCAGTATCAAATAAACAAAAATTTTTCTTAGATTTTCAGGTTTTTTAGTAGCTGCTGTCACCAACACACACCTGTTGCACCAGATGAGGCAAACAATGCTGCTATCCAGGAGGAAAAGTTCCCCAGCAGGCCAGCTGGAGAGTTTGCTGATCTGTGAATCAAGAGGAACCTTTTCCCCAGACACAAGCTGAGCTGGCCACCAGTAATGTGGTTTCAACCCATATAAGATGAGCAGCTGTCTTAAAAATCATGAATTTGAGAAGCCAGATCAGATGAAGCAAAATCGTTCCTAAAGGTGTTATTGCATGAGAGAAAAATGGAAGTGTCCAGCTTCGATGACCTCCCTCAAGCACATTGTCTTGCAAAATCCTAAACCACACCGAAGAAACAGTTTAAAAATGCTATCATGCTGATGCCAGGCTGAGTCCTTTAAAAACTTACTGCTTAGGGCAATTGAGAGGGGAGGAAGATTTCAATAAAAAGAAGAGAACACAGGCTGTTTAATAAGCAATGAGACAGGCCCTTGCCAAGGAAAATGTGTAGCCAGTAGCAAAATAAAAGAAGAGAAGGAATATTTTTCGCTTGACATCGTTTTACTGCAACCTGTCTTTGCTGTGGAATTGTGTGCCTGGGATGTCCAGAGCTCCACCACTCTCCATGACCAGGCGAACACAAACTGCACCTGCATGACCCATGCTGGGAATAGGCACAATAGGCAGGTGCCCCCAGTATTCCAAAAATTCCTGTTGGAAAAACCAGCTGAGTAGACTCCAGGGAGAGCTGCAGCTCTCCCATAGGTGCCACGTCTTCTGATCATCAAGGTCCTCACCCTCCCTGTGTGTTCTGGATGCCTTATAAAATGTTAGTACCAATGTGGACTTTGAACCCAGACTCAAATAACTACTGCATGTAGCTTAGTGGGATTCCCAAAAACAAGGGAATTTTGTCACCACAAAGCATATAAATGCATTAAAAAAAAAACATGTATAAACATTAAAATAAAAACATCCGTATGTTAGAGGCAGCAGGTTTCTTGTGATACGAATTTCTATATTTCCTTCTTAATACAATGAGGGATATAAAAGAATTAATCACAGGCTGTAGGTGCAGTGTATTCATGGTAGTAACATAGAACTGCAAAGACAAATGTGATAGTCTTAAAATGAGATCATGAAATATAATAACAGGTTTTCATAACGTAGGGAACAATGTTATGATGTAAATGAAATTAGTATAATTGGACAGTTATATGAACTTGAAAACAGAGAATATTTTAAACATCCCTATATCTTGGGAAGAATGATTTTTTGGGAGCAGCTTTCAGTATTTTTTTTAACAACGTGAATAGTACTGTATAAAATCCTCAGTAAAGAAAATCAGACAATCATAAGAGGTCTGTTGAAACTAAAGGCGACAAAAAATTCTGGAATTTCATCTTGAACCAAAATGTAAGCCTTTGAGAGACAAACAGATGATCTGCTTCCTGGACTGATGAAAGAAAGGCCAAAAATAGATGGGTTTTTTTAAGTGCCAGAGTTCCCAGAATTTTTGTTTTCAGTTCACCAGCTGCTCACTATTCACCAAGGTATTTGTTTTTAAATATTTAAGGATTTTTCTCTCTTTTTTGCAAAATTAAAATTCTTTCATTGAAGCAGGAACAGCCCTAATTTGTTGCACCTGCTTACAGCTGTGTTTAACTAATGACTAGAGATCCAGAAAATAACTTCATAATGGGACATAATTTATTACAAGATCATCTGCACATGGAATTCTCCTGAAGGAACAGGGTCTCTGTGAGCTATTTTATATAGATTTAATAGAAACCAAACTGTGAAGATGAGTTCTTAATCTTTTTTTTCTTTTTTTTGGCCATCCTTGTTTAAGAAAGGCTAAAAAAATAAAATCTGTAGAATGTTTGCCATAACGCTGCTGTTGTTGTAAAGGCCATCCCACCTCTTACTCACCAAATCCACTTGCAATCCGACATAAAAGTTTTGACTATTGCCATTGCTCTTGGCTATGACACTTCTTGGTTAGCATAAGAATAGTTAATTCATTCCCAATTAAACATCTCCCTAACACATAACAGTTTTCTTTGAGGAGGTCACAAATAGTAAGATTTAAAGAAATTACAAGATAGTCTTTCTTTCAGAAAGAGATCTCTCTGATTAGAAGACCTCCATGATTAGAAGAAATAATGGATTATTAAAGAAACTCTGAAAGCAAAAGTGGCGTAAAATGCACACTGGGACACAAAGGCCTTTAATCTCACCTGAGAGCCACAGCTCAGCATTAATCTCACCTGAAAGCCACACCTCAGCATTTTGTCAGTGTGGGACTCCTCATCCGAGGATAAATAGATGTTCTGACAGCACACGTGTGTGTTTTGCTTCTTAGGGGCCACATCTGCAGCCTCCTCTGCTTTGTTTTCTTGCTCTGAGAAAAAACAGCTGATTAGGAACTCTGCCAACCTAATGTAGTCTAACTTTCTAGTCTTGGAAAAATATGTTCTTTCAAGGCACTAACAGATGGACGCCAAACATTATTAGTTACTTTGGGAAAACGATTTTCCGGGCTTAAAAACCATATAAGGAGGAGCATACAGCCCTGTTTTTAGAGCTCTTTCTAATTGAAAAGTACCCTCAGCAAAATGTTCACACATCAATGCAGAGTGAAGAGCAGAATATCACACACAATAAATTGGAACCACAAGCAAAAAGACGTCACTGCTCTTCTTTCCCTGCAGTTTCTCCCTCTCAGAATGAGCTCATGCTTTCATTGTCCTCCACGCAGCAAAGGATGATGTTCCCTGGAAGAGGCCAAGTGAGGGCTGCCGCCCTGGGGGTTTTCATTAAAATAATGCAAACACACGTTTATCTCAACCAAACACCTCTCGTTTGAAAACTGGTGAGGAAAGGAGAGATCCCACGGTCCTTTAGCTGCCTGACAAAGCAGAGTACAAAGGCACGGCTTTAATACCACAAACACAAAGCGAGCTTGGGAGCAGATGCTGCAGTGCAAGATAATTTTCCACAGCTTGGCATGAGGGTGTTAAATTGTTACTGAAAAACTGAAAACACCGAAGTGCTGCAGGATGAGAGAACCATATGAGATACGAGTCTTTAATTAGTATTTAGCATGGTGGGAATAGCACGGTAAATGCCTTCTAGCCTTCCCCTAGTGCACCAAGCTAGTATTTAAAATGATTTAATTGTCACCTGTCTGCCTTGCAGCAACCGCCTCCCTTTTTTCTTTTGTTCATAAATACCTGCAGCCTTTTACAGTGTCACCATATTGCTACAGCCAGGATGTCTGCTTGGCTTGTTTCGAAGACATTCAGCAGTAACCAGACCTGGGATACTTTTGATGCATAACCACCTGTTAACTCTCAAAAGGGGGGGAAAAAACAAAATCCCTGTTTCCTATGAAATGGAAACCGGTGTGTCAAACCCGAATGATGAGTGTTGCTCTGCCTCTCTGCCCCTGATGGACCGTGCCAGGGTAACCTGATCCAGCAGCTGCTTCTCCTCTGCCCTTGGCTCTTCCTGACGAGGGCAGGAGCTATGAATAGTGAACTGCTGAGGACAGAGTTTTGCTCTGTGCTGAGGTAAGGAGCCTTTTGCAGAATGCCCTCGTGTTGAATCATTTGCCTTGCAGCACAGTGACCTGACAGAGCAGGACACAGGTCACACAGCTTAATCAAAACAGCAGTGGCAGCCGGGCACTTTCAAACCCCTACAGCAAAGTTCATCCCATCACACACATGAACTTGGGTGCTGGTTTCTCATAAGCCATACCTGCTCTTTGCTGTTTCTTTGCTTTAGAATAATTTTTGTTTACAGGCAAATACTGGGTTTCACAAGTGAAACAAGGTTCACAGCTCTAAAATCTTTTAGGCCTTGCTGTTCTGCCTGGTTCCCTGTGATGCTTTGCCTGATACAACTTTATGGTGTCAGTGGTTCCCCTCAGCTAAGCTCTCTCTGTGCATCAGTCAGAGAAGGAGATTGTTCCTGACCAGTCCCTCTCAGAAGCTTGTGAAAATCAAGGGTTTCCTTTTCTATGCATTTCAGTGGGCTGTGGCTCTGCCTCTCAGAGCCTGTGTTTAATGAATGCCATTAGCATTTATATGCACCAAGAAATGGCTCACAAGCTTATTGCAGTTCCAGTGTATTAAGTGACAGAAGGAGCAATATCACCCCTAATAGTGTTTTCCCTTAGTTCAGTATTCTGACCTAATACAGTTTTTTCTGTATAATGAGTGTTTTACAGAGAAATGTACTTTAATGGAGAATAAAACACCTTGTGGATAGAAATCCAAATTTGCCTTAGAAAGCATGAACTCTAATTCCTTGCGCTGAGGTTGTCTGCTGAGCAGCTTGATACACAGCTACATCTCACCAGGTGCCCATTCCCCTGTCCGTAAAATGGGAACATTTATATGTTTCCCCTCTGCAGAATGTTCAGAGACAACACTCTAGGAACAGTAAGCTTTGCTTACATGCAGCAGGCCCTGTTATCTACTTAATGTTGTTTATCCTGAGCAGGGTTAAATAACAGGCATGTTTACATTAACCATAAACTTTACTCCCAAAGCTTCTCACCTTTTTGCCACTTCTCGATCAGTACTTCACAGTGATTTCCTTAAGGGGCTGGGGACTGATTCCTCAATGGCAATGGTTCATATTTACATTGAAACCTTTGCATTATCTGTGAGTGACACCCTTCAGAAAGCCTCTTCTCTCTGTGTAACACAGTGGGCATGGTGGTGTTTGTTCAAAGACTGGACTTGATGATCTTGGAGTTGTTTTCCTGCCTTAAAGATTCTATGATCACATATGGTGCTGTTGATCCACCTCTCATAGTTAAGGAGCCCCAGAGGAAAGACAGACAAGCCTTCTGCTCATGCTCTGAGGAACTGAGCCAAGCTGGAGAGATCAAAAAGTGTGAAATGGCCATTAGCAAGGCAGTACCACTTAGGGGCTTTTTCCTGATGGATTTGTATCTCAATATCTCATTTATATTAACTATATCAGTGAGCTGAAACGACTTCATGGCACGGAACTTCCTGAACCAGTGGCCAAACTTGACTCTTTCTTTTTTATTTTGCCATGAACCTCAGTTAACGCAAAAGACAAGAAGCCAAGAACTTCAACTGAGTGTTATCTCCAATCAGTACCTGGCCGAAGACCTCTGCCTTTGTGTACACAAGAGCTGCAAACGCCTGCACCTCGTTGTCCTGATGATTAATGCTTTCTCTCACTGCCTGCAGTCCCTGAGCTGGTTGCTGTCAGCAGAACAAGCCAACACTTTACCAAATAAATCACTGTTTTCTTTACAGGGGAGCAGTGGTTTGTACCTGTTCCCTCTCTGGCCAGCTCAGCACAGTGAGCAATTTTCCACACCCAGTTTCAGGAGAGTCCAGTGTGGTGATAACTGGAAGCAATAACTGCAGTGTCACCACACCCCGGGGATCGTGCTTGCTTCTTCTGGGTCAGCAGCTCAAGTCTCTTATCATCAGAGAATCTGTAAAAGCGAGGCACTAATGGTCACTGGCCACAATCAAAAGTGAGCTACCAGCTGAGTAAATGACACTCAGCAAAATGATCAGCTGAATGTTAAAATTTTTACTCATTTTTCTGTTGTCATTGTTTAGAAAATTGCATATTGTATAAATGAATATCTTTGCAGTTCATACATCAAAAAAACGCTCCTAAGCCAGAGCTTTTGAAAAATGGTAACTGCATTTTAACTGGAGCATTCAATGTCATTCAATGGAACCTTGTAACCATTTTTCATTTTCCTACACAAGTGACAAAAATTATTTTGTCTGTCTGGCTTTCAGTGCTTAGCTTTTTAAATTTTCTTCCTTCCCCACCTCTATTTTCTGCACTTAGAAAGGGAGAAGGTTAAGGGAAAGAAGGAAGAAATGTACAAAAGTAAAATCTTTGGTTGGTCATTCTTGGCAAAAGTATGTAATAAATTACTCATTTATTTGTATATGGTTTTAAAAAAAAGATTGTTAGAAGAAATTATGACAACTCAAACTAGCTAAAGCTCTGAGACCATTAACAAAACAACTTTAAAAAGGGAGAAAAGTCAAACTGCAGTAGATGAAACAAACCCTGTGTTGTGACCAAGCATCCTCCTCCTGGGTTCTGCAGGCCAGGTGCTTTCCTCCAGCCCTGCTCACTGTCCCCCAGCTTTCTGTGCCTCCTCAGGCCACAGCAAATTCCACATTGCCACCTCCATGGATCCCTGGGGAAACATCTCCCCTCTGAGGTGCCCACTGTGACCTGCTCCTCTCCTGGTGGCTCCTCTTCCCAAGGGCTTGTCTGAGCTCCAGGGGATCTCCCTTCCCTCTCCAGAGACTCAGGCCACATGAATCAAGTTGTTTCTCAAATATTATGGCAAGGAAAAATGATGTTTTGGGAAGGCAGAAGAGAAGATAAAGTCTGGGATATGTCAGATAAGGGAAGGGGATAAAAGAACCTGATAGGAGTGAGCAGAAACGTGCATGTGAGAGGCTCAGTCCATCTTTTTGTTTGGGTTATTTCCTTTGCCACTTTTTTTTCATGTGGTACTTCAGTGAAAAGGCTTTTTAAAGTGATGTAGATGTCCTGCATTCTGTTTTGACACATGACAATTTATAACTGCTTTCTATTCCTTGTAGATACACTGCTCCTCCATATTTCACTTATATCAGTAGTTATTGAGGATAAAGGAAACTGGATGGTGTTGAGACATATTTTAAGCAGAATGAAGGATTTCTTTTCAATGAAAAGGCATTTCTGTGTTTTAAAGAGCAAAAATCTGTCTGTCTCATGACTTGAAAATTCTGTGACAAGTTTAGGAAGGTCTTTTCAAATATTTTCAACTCATCTATGGCCCAGCCTAAACCCATCAGAGCTGATGGGAGCCTTTGCACTGACATTAACATGCTCTGAGCCAGGACCTTGGGCCTGAGGTTCCATCTCAGCTGCACCAACACCGTGCAGTGCTTAATTAAATGGAGACACTCAAATATGCAGTGAGCCACCCACAAGATCCCAGCACAGCAATGAAGGTCTTGATACCAAAAAGGAGCAATGATTTCAGCTCCAGCTTTCTCCAATGAGCTCTTTTAGAGTTATCCCAAAGCTGGAAATTGTTTTGTTCCTCAAAGTGCTGAGTGTTGTTTCAGTCTATGTTCTGACACACTACAACTGTGTAATTCTTGAGGATTCTTGTTTGTATGCAGCATTTATTTTTATGTTAAAAAGGGTTTAGAGAAGTAGAAGAAATGGTTCTTTCAGTCTCTGTTATCTGATACCTTTGCTGTGTAAAGTCACCAAGTCTAATAGGAAAGCAAATAGTCTCACCACAATGAGTGACACTAATTTCAGTGACTGAATTTGAATATGCCCTGCATGTTTCTGCAAGACTTTGCCTTTCCTAAGAATTCAGGCATTCACCAAAATGGTGTTCTAGAAACCCGTGGCCAGTAAAGAGGTCCCGGACCATACGATAAGTAGGAACATGAAAATTTGAATTTTTGTTTCTGAACACATCTCCATCCACCAGAGAGCAAAGACACTCATCTGGAGACTCCTAAGCTGACAGAGAAACTTCCAGGGTGATTTCTTAAAAAGCTTCTATGCTGTCCATTGTCATTACAGAACATTCAACCCTACACATTCAAAACACAAAATCCCCTCTTCCTGCTGCCTTCTTTTCCTTACCTCCACTTACCTTATTTTTAAATTCTAACAAATTCCATCGTTTCCACTGGAAAATGTTCCTGGTAGTATAAATCATGGCCACTGCTTATATAACTTGCTTTGCTATTTGCATATTCATAACAAGGCCGAGAAGTAAGGAGCCATTAAAGCCAAAGCTAAATGAAAATATTTCAAATTTATAGGCAAAATATTTTTCAGATCCCTAATAGTATGCAGTCCTTCTTAGCAAGCAGTGTTGGTAAATTAGAAATTTGCATTAACAGCCTTGCTAATAACTTAATTTCCCCCCCTCTACCCAGGAGCTCTGAATCCATAGAGGGAGTTAATTACCTCTGGACTGTAGACAGTAGTTTTGAAAAGGAACTTTGCTCTAGTCAACATTTTACTGGTTTTGTTTGCCAGTAATTATCAGTGACAGAGCTTAAGAAGCAAGCACAGGTTATGGCTAAGATTCCCACAGGAAAAAAATCTGGGTTTTTTTGATTTAAGTTCAGTCTGTCAAGGAGAAGTGTAAGCTGGAAGCCACAAAATGTTATGCAATTAAAAAAAAAAACCCCAAAAAAAACACCCCAAGAAACAAGAGACAGTTTACAACTGTGAAACATAAGTGAGTTGAGAAGTACTTAAAGTATAATTGTATTCTGAGAGGTGAATCTGGGAAAGGTCATGATCTGACTGAAGAGTTCTGCCATTCAGACTCATTTGAATCCCATCCTGTTTTAGACCAAAATTATGGATAATTTTTGCATCACTTTAGATATCTTTCTTTCCCTACCATTTAATTCAAGAAATTTACTCAGTGTTTTAAAATGAATACATTCATATTGCTAAAAATTGATGAGGGTACCTAAATAAGTAGTGGCAGTTGAAGCCCTAATATTTTCCTGCTGTTTTATCTACCTTTGCATAGGTAGATAAGTATTTATAAGTATTTATAAGTATTTATATAATATATACGTATAATATTTATAAGTATTTATAAATATATATATTATATACAGTTTATAAATTGTGATAACCGAAGTGGTACAGAGGCCCACATATAAATTGTGCATCCATGAGAGCGATTTATGGCTTTTACCATATTGTCAGCAGAAATCTGAGCCTCATTCTTAGTTACAGACAGGTCTTTCTGCATAACTGAAGCCAGCTGAGAGCACAGGCACTGCCAGCAGTGTGGGCAAGGACCTGCAGATTTCAGGGGGTGTGAGCCAGGAGAGAAATCCAGCTCACACCCGGCCTCCAGCAGAGGAGCCAAGCCATGCACATGTTAAAACTGAGAACATGGGACCTGCATTCAACTGGGGAGGGTCACCCACACTTCTGAGGACAGCCTCAGATCCATACAGTTTTTATAAGTTTAATTCATTAATATAATTAATTAATTAATTAATACCTGACAAATACTGCCCAATTAGAAGAGCAGTTGGTTAAGTAATTTCTGCCCCATTGGAGCCCCCCCCTGAGTCTTTTAGCCCTATATTTGATTATGTCTATGATGTATAGTGAAAAAGAAAGTGTCCCTGCCAGGCTAAAAAGCAAAACTAAACAGAATTCCAAGGAGGCAGCATAATATTTGAGAAAGTGCAACTGCTGTGCTGAAGTGACAAAGAGCTAGAAGCTATACAGCTGTATATTAAAATCTGTAAAGCTACAGATACAGATAAAAAGGGAAAAAATCTTGAGGTATGTGTCATCCCAATCCCCTGGTGCTTTTGTGACACCCTGGGCTGCCTGGGACATCATAATGTCAGGAACTCTCCTGGGATGGCAGCTGGTGCCCAGGCAGGTGGTCTGAGGTCATTCCAAGAGCCTCACTGAGCTGAACTGTCTGTATCTGGATAATTTCAATATCAGATTGAATTTTAAAAGCCCAATCTCCCATTCTTTTAACATCATCTTTGAAACAGGCTCTCCACGCTAAGCTTCAAACTGCTTTGGGTGGGTTCAATTGGCATCGTGGAACCTGTCCAAGCAGATGTGTTCAATGTGTCCTGAATTTAAAAATCCATTTGTAATAGATCACTTAAAAAAAAAGAAAAAAAGCTGATACACCTGAATGCAAATAAAACGAAAGTCTTCATCCTGCTGAGTGTATTAAACACAATTATAAAGCTCTCACTAACACGAAGTAAGTACATTTATTGGAATTTTTTTGTCTTGCTTAAACCATAAGTGTGCAGGCCTCCCCATCTCCTTTTTAACCAACAACCCAACACAGATGTGTTGGCTTAAGCTTAATTTGGATATAACAGATTCATCTGAGGAGTAGCTAAGGCAACCAACTAATTGCACATGCCAAGAAACTGAATTAAATTTTACTTCCCAGAGATTCTCAAGTGTTTTAGTATCTTGAACTATCAGACAGCTACAAAAATGCTTTGTAAATAGTACACATCTCTCATTGTAGCCATTTAGTGCATTTGTAAGTTGGCATTGTTGTTTTTGGTGACTATGGCATAACAATTGAGGACTGCTCCATTGCAATTTCTATCTAAAGTGCTGCAAAGGCTGTTTAAAGCCAGGAATGGAATGTGTCTAAGTGTGATTTCTCAAAATTCAAATTAATGAAGAGACATTCAGCCAAGATAATTGAACCCTACTGTACATTAACTGTTTTATTTTTATGAGAAGGCAATTTAAGTCTGTCATATGTACGGTGTGAAATGTTCTCCAGTAAGATGTCTGCAGGACTCACGTTGTGTCCAAAGTCTGGGAAGAACAATTAGCATTACACAATTAACACCTAGAGGGTTTGGCTCATCACACAGGGCCTTTGGGCAGCTGTTCCTGAAGCCACAACCCTGAGGCAAAGTATTTGCAAACCAAACAGAGGTGATGCTGCCTCTGAGGGCTGCCCCTTCTCCAGTCACAGTGGTGGTGGCACAGATGTCCCTTGGTGCCATTACAGGTCCCCCATGAGGGCTCCTTTGAGGGGACAATGAGGGGAAGTTTCCCTGACCATGTCGGACTGAGGGAAGGGAAGGTTACCCACAGGGAATTGCCAGAGTGCTTCAGGCTTTCCAGTTTTGAACTGGCCAGCCACAGCAGTCCACTGCCATCCTGTTCTTCCTTCCTTCATCCTCGTTTTGTTCTATCTCCTCTCCCTCACATCTTCCTTACATCTCTCTGACACGCCCATATTTCACCCTTACACATTAGCCTTTTTAGAAGAAAAAAAAAAATCACTTCATTGTTTAAAGCAGTTTAGAACTGTGATTTCTTGAGAGCTCTCTCACCTCCTGTCCAGACACATCTGTGGGATTGGGGTGCTTTGTGCCAGCACTGTGCAGATATGGCCGTAAGTCATACTGGGATACAGGGGTAATGCAAGTGCTGGCCCGGTGAACTATAAATCAAGGGTGATTTACACTTGATCCATGCACTTCAGAGAGGTATTCCAGCTTGTTCAGCTTGCAGTCCCATCTCAGAATAAGTTTATATGAGCAAACAGTGAAGTGCTACCAAATAAATCGCTTGTTGCACACCCAGCTCACTTTGCTTCTTCTCACTTTGCTTCTTCCTACTTTCCACGTAAAGGGAGGGATCCCAGCTGAATTTCCAAATGAAAGGCCCCCTTGCAGGTGGCATTTTCTATGATAGGATTAACTGTGAGTAGGCTGAAGCCTCCCATTTACCTGTCAGCATAGCCAAGCACAGCTACACACACTGTTGTACTGGCTCATCCCATTTATATCCAGGTACTTTTCCTTGTTTCTTCTGTAGAAAATGCCTACGACTGTTCTTCCTGTTTCCATGTAGATTTAACTGGTAGCCCAGATAAGTGAAACAGTCAGAAAGCAAAAAGTTGGTGTAATCGTGAGTTTATTGAGTCTTTTTCAAGCTAAGCACCACACAATCCATTCTCTGTTCTTACACCCATCCAACACAGATCCATTATATCTGCTGGCAAATGTCCTGAGCTCTCAGGTTGTGTAAGCTTCTCCATGAGTTTCTCTGCTTGACTCTGCAGCATTCCCAGCTTCTCCTGTGATCCTGTGTATTCAGAGTGTCAGATTCTGACCATTCTGACTCAAAAGTTCCTCCGTGTATGGCAGTGGCAGGCACCAAGTCAAATTCTTCAGTGTTGGAGGAAGAAATGCTGCATAGACAGCTGGAATCTTTTCAAAAGAAGGACCCAGGGGAAAGTGATGTTCTCAGTGGTGAATCTTTTTGCCTATTCTGCCTAGCTGGTTAGATGCTTCGTACCCAAATTCATCCCAGTGACCAAATTTGTCATTTCAGGACTGGTCTGGATGAAGCTACCCTGTGACAAATTAGGCTGGGGACTTAAAATACTGCTGGAATTGCAGTGACTTGGTGTGGCTGGAACAGGCTGTGATACCAGGGAGGGAATGTGTTTCCCTGTCAAGCCAAGTGACAGAACTGATCTGTGCCCCTCCTAAACCACACCTGCCTTCACTTTTTCCTATTCAGAAACACACAGACAGCAGTCACATAGCTCTGTAATCCTCAATGTGCTGGAATATTCCTCTCCCCTTCCTCTTCCCTTTCTGTTTTTTCCTTTTTATTCTTCCTCTTCCTCTTTTTTTTTTTTTCTTTCCTTTCATCATCTTCATGCTGTGCTTCTGACTGTGTGAATAGGCCGTGTGCAGGCTATTTTGTGTACACACTGCATCGTTCCATGCAATGACAACAGTGTAATTATAATGTTCAACAGAAAACATTGGCTGAGCAGACAAGGCTGTAATAACAGCCTGAAAGCTGTGAGTTTATCCACTCCCTTTGCTCCACCACCGTATCTGGGTCTATTCCCAAGAGAAAAAATATCAGTCATGTTCACCCTTTCCCAAAGTCAAACAATCAGCATCTCCTGTAATCTATAACAGACATTTAAGTCAACTCAGGAACTTACCAACAAAACCAAAAATAATTTCAGCACTATTCAAACAGTAAGGAAAGAAATTTGTTCATCAGCATTATGTTTTCAAAAGCCCCATCTGAGCTATCTTGAGCTTTAAATGCTTGTGCAGGCATTGCACATATACTTTTATATCACTCTTGCCCCGCTTTTAATTGGGACCACATTTATGTAACTGTCCTTGAAGGGTTTAAAGGTTCCAGCCCCTCCAATGCTCTCAAGGAGTTAACAGATCTAGTGAACAGCTGCTGCAGTGCTCTATTACCTTATCTAACAGAGGACTTTATGGCTATATTTAGTTTAATTGAAGAATGTCCTAGGAAAGGACTAATGACACTTTTCATTATAAATATACCAGTTCACATTCAGAAAAAATTTTACAAAGAAAGAAGACAGGAAAAAAAAGATGATTGGAACCAAAAATCACTTCAGGCAATTAAAATCCTGTAGCACTTCGTTGATCCATAGCTTGTATCTAGTCTACTTGCTGATATGATCCATCACTTGATCTTTTCCATTTAGTCATTTTGAAACTAATGGCCAAAACCATGCTCATTTCCACTGCGTAAGTATTATTTCCTTCAGTAATCCCACCAAAATGACATTAATTCCCCATGCAGGCAACGTGTTTACAGTATATTAAAACATCTGACTTCTAGATAGAAAGGCTTTACATTGCCCTGAACCTGTGAGAAGACGTGTTCTCTTCAGGGGAAAAAATACAGCAGAAATCAGACACGCAATTTTTACTGGTAGGAAGTAACTTTGCAATGTCATTACCAGATTTCAAAATGGGTTGTTTGACAGTATCATAGAGAAATTCAGGAGGTCTGTGGCCAGCCTCCTGCTCAGGGTCAGCTCTGAGATCTCAGGATGTATTTTGACAGCATAAAGGATCAGGGCAAGACTAATCTAACCTGTGGGGTGTGGGCTAAGTTAATGTGGTGCCTTGCCTAGGTTCATTAGCCCTGAAAAGGAGTATTTTTTTAATATGACTTTACTGCTCCTGACCCAGAGCTCAGTTAGGCATCTCAGCCTCTCTCTTCCTCATTTTCTGATTCCAGCAGCTGGGAAGAGGAACTCCAGGCGGGTGCTGGTGGAGGCACTGCTCAGCACACCTGACCCTGCAATGTCTCCTCCCAGTAACTAACCCCACACATCTGGGTAAAATGCATTACTGCACCTTGCCTGGGAAAGGCTGGGACTGGCTGGGCTTCACAGGTTTGGACACTTCTTATAGCTCCTATGGATGGACATGTGCAAGTCTCCTAGGCCTTCTGGATACCCTGAACTTGTTGCTTTTATCTTTTTTAATTTGTTTTCCCCTAGATAAGGGCCAATTTTCCTGCATTTTGTACACCTTGTGAACAACACATACAGCTTCCTTCTGTAATAGCCACGTTTCGGTTCATGAACCTCATTGATCTTGGGAGAGCTGTGTTAGCAGGGTTTGTGCTGCAGGAGCAGCTACGAGGTGCTCCTGTTATCACCTCGTTTATGTGCCTCATGAACACAGCTCCTGCCCCAGCAGGTGCTCTGCTATTCTCGTTTCACACACGGAGGCAGCTCCTTCCCCCCGCCGCTCTCGCTTAGCGGGGAACGGATGAGAGCACAACGAGAACTGTTTGGACACTTGGTGATTTCAGAGCCTGCTGCCTTGAAGCTCACGCTGGGAAAATGTCACGCGTCTTAATCCTTCAGTCTCCGGCATCCACCGCGTCACAGCTCGGGGAAGGAAGCGCCGCTGCTTGAAGCCTGGCACGGGAGGGCCGCGAGTTGCCACTGGTGGTCCCACGGCCTCCCTGTCCCTCCCTCGGCAGCCTTACCCAGCTCATCATGTCCCTCCTTCTTAATGTCACTGCTCGGGTACCAGATACATTTTATTTCATTGTCTAAACAATTAACACCTCCAGTCCAGCACACAGAAGTCTGTTCACTCCCATTTGTACTCAGTTGTGTCCAGCTTCAAAGTCTGTGCCTTCCGCCTCTGAATTTTGTGCCCAAAAGCTTGTCTAGTTTTTGTACCCCTTGTTGGCACTGGCATTTCCATAGGGTGGAACCCATTTAATATTGCCTGAAAACAAAATTATCACAGGATCACTGAGGTTGGAAAAGACCTCCCAGGTCATCGAGTCCAATCTGTGACCAATCCCCACCTTGTCACCCAGTCCACAGCACTGAGTGCCATGTCCAGTTATTCCTTGGACACCTCCAGGGATGGGGACTCCAACACCTCCCTGGGCAGCCCCTTCCAATGCCTGACCACCCTTTCCATGAAGAAATTCTTCCTGATGTCCAACCTGAACTCCCCCGATGCAGCTTGAGGCCGTTTCCTCTCATCCTATCACTGATTGCCTGGGAGAAATCCTCAAGTAAAATTCCTGATCTCAGCAGGACCATGAGGTTTGCTGCTTCTCATCAAGCCCCTGGCCCACTTGGTCAGGTATCTCATCTCTGGCACTGCTGCTGTCTCAGGCTTCTAAGGAGCATCAAGACATTCCCTTCCTCCCTGTCCCTGCAGCAATCATGTCTGTGCCCTGAGATAGAAGGCCCTCACACCCTAAGGAAAAAACCTAAATTGCTCTTAAAGTAGTGTTAGAGCTATTTATATATTTACCAAAAATATATAAAAAATATAAGAGTATACCAAAAATATACAAAAAAAAAAAAATTCTGTCATCTTTTAACTAAAGCAACTGTTCTTTTTCCTGCACAGGGCTATTGGAGGCAAAGGGCCCCGTTTATGTTTTCAGTGTGGCATTGCTGGGTCGTGTTTTCACCTCCCCACTGAGGGTGGAGGTCACCACAAACTCTCACAGGAAACTTGCCTGGCAGCAGGGACATGTGCAGCTTTCACAAACTCCTGACTCTAAACCTGAGCTTGTTCTCACTCCAGGACTCAAGGTCTTCTCTTTGGAACCTTGAAGAGCAAGTTTGAGCCATGTCACAATAGAATTATTGGGCATGGCCATGAGGCTCTGATTGTCAGCATATTCCCAGATTTGCATGGAGTTTTAATGCACTTCAGAAGCTGGAGATAAGCCTAGAACTTGTGTGAAAATAGTAATTTTTCTTTGTGAATCTGTGGTTGTCAGTAAAACATGCTGCTTCCGTGTCAAACTAAATTTCTCAAGATTTAGCTCACACAAAGGTGTACATCATCTTCTTGCTGAAGGCTTCCTGGACCCCAGAAGAAGGGAAGAGAGCTGGGATTGAGTGACATCTCTGTAGAATCTATTTGGATCAGTTGCCTTTAAAAATCTTGATGTGATAATAACCCTGATAGTCAGAATGCTCATCCAACTACATAAATATGACTGCGAGCCCTACACTCAGGCATAAATAACTCTCTATTCCTGGAGTTTTCTTCTGCATGTTGTCAGCTAGGAAATCAAATTACCCATTTATTTGTTTTGTGATACTGAAGCAAGGCAAGACATGGGATGGTGAAAATGAGAATACGGACATTGATTTTCCAAATTCGCTCTTCCTGAAGGATAACGGACTTTAGCTGAAAACTCACCAAGAATTGAATTATTCCAACAGAATACAGGAAATTTTCTGTCTCTTTGTGGTGACCAAGTCCTCGCTGTGCTTCACAGGTGTTGGCTGTGAAGATGTTATCTCCCAGAAAGTACCACAGGATAAGACTTCTGGCAATTAAAGCCCAATTGCCTGTCTCACCATGTTTGTGCTGGCAAGGCAGGGAGTGTTGTGTGTGAGTGGGTGGCAGGAAATGTGAAGGATGAGCTGTCAAGGAGTTCGGTGTGAGTAGGCTGCCTTCATGTCCCTGAATTTTGTCTGTCCACACAGCAGCTTTATTTGAAGCTGCAGCATTATGCCAACCTTTGGCAACTGGCAGTGACCCCTCAAGGCAGCAGGAACAGGGTGGGTATAATCAGAGCAGTTCCTATTTTCTATTTCCAGCTTACCCCATGCAGTGGAAGATTGTACTGTCGTGTATTTGGTTATTCCGGGGAATTATTTGCATCTTTTGGGGAATCTGTGTGGGTGCAGCCATTCTCTGCACCTTCTAAGGAATAGGGGAGGAAGACAGTCTGCTTTTAATTGTCCATGTGAAAACCTGTCCCCTGGAGAGGATCTTAGAATGCACACAAACAATAAGTCTTAACACACAGCAGGCTTTTCACGTAGCTATCAGCAGCACAACCTTTCTGTCTACATTTCAAATAACAAACGGAAACTAGTAGATTAAACAGTGATAAAGCAAAGGTGGATAATTTTAAAGTCATATGAATTGCTTTATAAATGTCTGTTATCCTCAGCGAGGCTTATGTGTCACTGCAAAATGCCACAAGGCGTAGCAGTGTTTGTTTGTTTCACTCTGCAAAGGCCAATCCTCAAGGCAAGACAAATGACAGGTGAGTAGATCCTGGTGGCCAAATATTTGCCAAAAGTAAAATCAATCTTTTTTTCCTTCCCACACTTTTTTTCCCCCCCTTTTCTGCAATAATTCACTTCAAAGCTAAGCAGAAGCTCGAAGTAATGTCCCTTAATTCCTGTGCCCCTCTTCAGGCAGTGGAATGCCTGCTGCAATAGGTCAGGCCCTCAGCTGTTCTAGGAACCCTTGCTGATTTATGTGGCCAATAACACAGTCCATAACAACTCCCCAAACACTGCTTTTGAACCGTTATCAAAAGGTGAGTCATGGGAATCATCCTGTCCCTGACCTCCCCTCAGACGGTGAGTTTCCTCCTTGGAAGAAGCAGGTTTTATCCCTTCAGCATCTCCATCTGCTCTCTCAGGTAACGCAGGATCCAACTTCAGATGCCTCCAGGCCAAGCAGAATGCTGGTGACTGCCTTTCACTGGCTCTGTGGCAAAGGGGTAGATGATTCCAGAAGTCTTTTCCCCCCATCATTTTAGTGCTGCCCAATTCTCAAACCACTTTACAGAAAGCACAAGACGAATTTGGTTTGGACTGATTTGGTTCAGACTGAGCTCTGCTGCACGTGCAGTGGCAGGCTGAGAGGTGGCTGGCTCTGGGGACGCTGAGGTGGCTGGCTGGGAACACACCCAGCAGTGTCACAATGTCACTGGGGTCCCAGCTGGAGCAGCGGCCAAGAGCCAAGATAAGCCCAAAGGTAAATATGGGAGGCTTTTACTGAGCTGAGCTCTCAGAACTAAAGCAACTGCTGCAGTTGCTAGAAAGTGGGGGGAAAACCAGCAAACAGAAACCCCTGTAGCTTTGTCCAAATCCTGTGTTTCTTGGGAAGTCTGTTTAACTTCCCTTCTTACAAAAGGCATCCAGTCCAATCGCACAGGTTGACCTCGAAGATATTTTACTTCTGCCATTCTAAATTTCTTTTGAAAGAAAGACGAGGGCAGAGATGTGCTTGCCAAATGCAGATTAATCCAAGATAGTAGCAGTACATCCAACCCATTTATAGTGAAATGGCTTAATATTAATCCCATCATTAGTAGTGTAATTCGCTAAAAATGTATGAGAGAGGAGACAGTTAACTAGAGCAAACATCCAGGATTTAGAGGAGAATCTTGGAAGCAGCAGTAGCCTTTCAAAGCTTTTGAAATTTAATTAGAAGGATGCTGATAATCTCGAATCACCTGTAGAACTTGTGTCTCTCTGTATGAATTGAGCATGGGTAGCAAATCCACCTGAGGGGAAATCACCTCTCTTGTCACCTCTTTGGAAATATCTAATTTACCCAGGTTTGATTATTAATTAACCCTCAGCAAGATGCCTCTTCCACAAATAGGTAAAGCAAAAAAAAAAAAAAAAAAAAAGGAATTGAGCATCCTCTCTGGCCCCTGTATTTGGGAAGCTGTAAAGACTCAACTGGAATGAATATTCTATGTGCAGGTCTGGATGTTATCTCTTGTTATCCCACCCAAATATGCAATATTTTGGAAAAAAAAATAATTGAAGTTTCACACAATATATACTGAGAAATGTTTTCCATGCTGTAGCTCATATGAGAGGACATGTATCCCATAGAGTAAAGGAAATTCAGCTCAATATCAGAAGCTTCTTAATAAGTGAGTTAAGACCTTACTAGCACAAGATCAAGGTGTATTTTTGTTGCTTTATTGCATTCAGAATCTATAACGCCTTTTTTTCAGGATTTTGACACTGGGTGAGTTGGATTCTTGATGTGCCACTTTGAAATAATTTTTATACTTCCCATACCATGATTTTCAGAGAAGCTCCCCTCTCTCCCAAAGCTCTGCCACACACTTTCATTCTTCTCCTCCATCCCTGCTTGAGAAGAAGCATCTCTGAGCTGGAGGCAGAGCTCAGTGTGAGTGGCAGAGTGTGAAAGGGACTTTGGCAGCAACAATCCAAAGGGCTGAATAAACTTTCCCTATGGCAGGCAGGGCACACACGGTTCTGGGGGGGGGAGGAGTATTTAAGCATAGCAAAAAAAGTAGTGCTGATAATTTTGCCTACCCACAGATGCTGAAATCCTGCTGAGTTATGGGGTCTTTTGCAAGCTATTTAATTGCTTTAGCAGTACTCTGTTCCACATTAAAATAATCTTTCTCAAAATGCTAGGTAATTGCCCCTCTCTGTTTTAATTCAGTGTTTATTTATTACTGCAGTAAAACAGGAGGCTTGACTTTGTTTGACTTGGTGTACACCTCACTGCAAGGCCCCGTCCCCACCCCAGAAAGCCTGCAAAAGTCTTGCAATTGTTAAATCACCACAGCTTTGCAAACTTCTATTTGAGTCTGTGTTCATGAAATTTTTAATCCATCCAAGAAGGAAAATCAGCTTAAAGAAATGAAGCTGTCAGTTAGCATAGGTAAAAAAGGGCTGTGAATTATCCTGGTGCAGCTGATGTGCAATAACATAAATTTCAGTGCTGGATTTGCTTTGGATTGGGTGACCACAGGCTTAGAGCTGTTTTAGCAGTTTTGGGCTGGTGAAACAATTACAGGTCTCCATGGCTGTAATAGCAACATGTGCTTTGTGTGGTTTTTATGAGGTCTAATTGTCTTTACACCGATGAATCCCACAGAACCCTCTTTCACCTAAAAGCTACCAGATAAGCCACATTTCTGCCTAACACGCTGTGACTGGGGGTTATCATTGACCAGTTCTGAACATCAAAGCCAACTTTATCCCCAGTTTTATTCTCTCACCAGCTTTGACTGTTGCCATCCCAGCAGGAAACCCTGAGAGTGTCCAGAAACTCTTTTGAAAGGGTCCCAAACACTTTCCTCCTTGTTCAGCATGGCCATCTCAACTTCTGCAAATCTCCACAGGAAACTCTGTTCACCTCTTAGGAAGCCTCTCTGCAAGCTACTTTATTAATAATGCATCATTTAATTTTTCTATTACTGACTTAAAGAAATAAAATTTTAAACACTGCATTAATGTGTGATGTATGAGACAAAAGGTGCTTAGTGGAAATTCATTAAGACTCGCCATTAATTTTCCACTCTTCTATGTTGCCTCCATTTTGTATCTGTGGTCAGAAGTGCTACTGACCAAACTTTCTTTTACTGGATTTTGTCATCCCTGGCAGTGACAGGTACCACTGTCAGCAGTGGCAGCAGCTGTACAAAAGGAGCAGAAGAAACCTTTTCATCCTGAGGTCTGTGTTTGGGCATAACATGGAGCTGAGACCCACCCCAGCCCTGATTCCCAGCACATCTTGCTCTTTCTAGGACACCTCTTGCAGGGATGTGCAGCCTCACCAAGCTGCCTGAGCACCTCATACTTTTCACTTTGTGCTGTTAAATGAATTGGGATTCAATTCCAGCTGCCACAGCTGCAGCATCACGCAGGCACAGCACTTGGAAATGGTTTGTACACCGCAGTTTGAGAGCCCCTGACAGAGCAAGATGCAGAGGTGAAAGCTGCTTCAGAGACTCTATTGATCCCTGGGTTTGTTTTGCAGGAATTGGGCCTGGTGGCTATTGAAAGCAATAGAAAAGATTCTCTTCTGCAGGCAGTACAGCAGGGTTTTCTGTGTGAGGAGTCTGCCAAATTGATAGCTGTGCAAACCAAACTCTCTTTCATGGAGAAGTAACATTATGCACAAGTAGAGACAGTAGGAGCTCTTCCTTCTGCCAATACACTGCATTTCACACCCAAAGGGCATCATTTGCTGGGAGAGTAAATATTTTGCACGTATCCTAAATGCAGTCCTGAGTATTTTTACTGTTTGAGAAGCCTAGAAAAAGAGTTTGCTCTTTCCCTTAGGGTGATCCTTTGTTAGGTTTCGTGGTGGTGCACCCCCTCCTCCTTGGTCTGCACTATGATCTCAGAGTGACTAAAACACTCATTCACAACAGATTTTAAATGGCATGTGCCTGGGTTTCTTTCCTGTAATTCCATGTGGTGTTGTATAGTCCCTGAAAAACATCCTTTTTTTTTTTTCCCTTCCACCAAATACATTTAAAGAAAACAGTTTTTCAGCTCCTTATTCCATCAGTGCTTGAGAAGAGGCCTTCGATCTTCCATCTTAGTAAGAACTCAAACCTAATTACACTCCTCCTACTCTGACCAGCAGAGGTGAAGAGAACTCTTCAAGATATTCGGAGTATTTTTATTGAAATCAACAGCCTCAGCTAAAATCTCAGTTGGATCTCGAGTGTCCACTGGGCTACGAGGGACTGGGGTGTATCTCATGGGTGTGTTGCTCTCTTACTGAGTTCAAGCAAGTTCCCACCTGATATTTAATGTAGGGGTTGAGGAAATTCATAAATTCAAAGCAAGACAGAGAAGAATGTACAGCATTTCCAGTGAAACTGAGTTTGCCCTGATCTTGTTCCCAAGCTGTAACGCGGCTTCATGCTCATAAAATCCAGCCCAGTTTTGCTGAAAGTTTTATGAACTTCATTCAGCCTGGGAATTAACTCAATTTTCAGCCAGATAACATACCTCGATAGACAGTGTGTGAGTGGGAGGACGGATGTGTGGCAATGACACAGGTTTTCATATCTGTTTGAAGTAATATTTTAGAAAACAAGAACATTAATAACAGCTGAAAAACTAACTTCAGAATCAATTTTGTTCAACATAGCTTGGGTCTAATATCTGCAGCCCAAAGCTGGTGGGAGTTTGTGTCTTTGATGCCACGGCCTGGAAACTGAAAGTGAATATTCCGGGTGCATCCACAGAGGGATCTGCTTTTTGGCACTTAAATCTCCCTCAATAGCTGAAAATTCCACAAGAGAGATTGCACATTTTTGGCCAATTTTTTTCTGATAGAGGATAAAATCTCACTGTCAAAGATGATGAAAAAACCCCAATTATGTTTACCAAAGAAATAACCAGTACAGAAGCAAGGAAATGAAGGCTGTGGGAATTCTCTCAGCCTGGTGCTGGTAGTGGAAAGCTCCAGATAAGCAGGGTGTTTCCAGCTTATACCTCACCTCTCATAGCTGCTCTATCAGATTGCTCTTTCCTGATATCAATAATCAGATCAGCTGTCGTTTAGGGCTGCACACTTCCTCCTCTCTCCCTCTCTCTTTTTGCCTATACATGATGATTAAGAGAGCAGCAGTGCTGCTGTACTTGCCAAACCCCAAAGTAAAAGGACTTCTGGTCCCCTGGTGTGCTCCTGGGGACCTGAGCAGTGCTGCTTTGTGCTGTTTTCCAGCAGTGTCCATGGCCTGGGAGCCACAGAAGCCCTGGATAGATGGCATGGAAGTGGCCTGTCTGGAGTGCCATGACAGCTGACACACGTGGGCAGAGCTCAGCCTGTGAAACAGGCTGTGCTTATGCATATTCAGCTCCTGATTAAATGTAAACTCATTATGTAAATGCACAGTCTTTGCAGAGCATTTTCATTTGCTGGGTGTTTTCTTTGGTAGATCATAAATCAGTGCCATGTTAAAAAATCAGTCAGTGTATAAATGATGTCAAATCCGTCATGCAATGAAATAATTTCCAAAATTATATCCATTGTCATTAGGGCAGTTTTTCCACCGAGAAATCATTTTTTTAATGACATGACTCAACAGACAAAAGAAGCAGTTGCAATAATAAGGTGTCATTCCTGTGCAAGAGCTGATTGCAAAGTCGGAAGACAAGAGCTCTGTAATGTTTTAAATTATTGAAGTTTGAATTGCAGAAGAGACTGTAGCTGTTTTTGACCGCTACAAACCAAGCTGGTTGGTTTTTTTCAGGTGTATTTTCAAATTCTTTCCATAGTTCATGGGTAAATTGTATTAAAACTGTTGCATCCTGATCGAAAGGGAACTGTAGCTTCTTTTAATTATTGTAGGAAGAAAGGTTGTCCTTCAGAGATTTTTTTTCTAAAACTACAAAAACGTAAATTTACTTCCAAGTTTCCCTTCACTGCAGTTTCCTGCAAAATGTTGGCTTTCAGCAGTCTTAAGAAGCCATATTGCAAAGCACACAGGAAATGCTGTTTTTCTTTGTTATAAAAGATTTGTGACGCCTTTGGAGTCTTTTTTAACAGACTGGGACACAGGTGGTTTTCCCTGAGAAGGGAGAAGGGGAAGCCAGGGAGAGGACTGTGACTGTGGCCCAGCTCTGGAGCAGCCCTGTACCATCCTGAAAATGAGGATTTTCATTGTTTTCTTCATTCATTCTCTGTATCTTGGGACACCTTGACTCAGACTAAGGCACAGCTTGGTGTGGTTTCAGAGGAAGTGCAAAAATAGTATGTGGTGGGCAAAATGAAATGGTTTTGAGGTTGGGCTGATGGTTTAGGTTAAACAAGGGCTTTTGACACTTGAAAGCAATTTCAGATTCAAGTGTGAAAGCAAGTGGAAAAGGTTGTTTTTTGAAGCAATGCCCATGCAGATGTTCTTGTTCTGTAACAGGTGTGCCCAGTTTGGTATTGATTAATCCTTTTAGAAATTATGCTGTATTTTGCGTGGAAAGAATGAGGGCATCCAAAAAACCTGCTGCTTAAGAAACAGCTACAGCACGAGGGCTTCTTTGGCTGGAGTCCTGCTGCAGATGGGCACACGCAGCTTTCCTGGGGTCTCTTCTGGAGGGCTGTTTGCTCTGTTTTTCCCTGTTCCCAGCACACACCCAACACACAAGAGAGTTAATTGTCAGAGCCATCCCTGGGAAGTTGCTAAGCAACATCACTGGGCCCCAGCATCAGCTCTGCCATCAAGCACTGCCACAGGATGCCTCTGGTGCAGCTGATGATTCTGCAGTCCAGCAGGAAAATGCTCAGAAAACTCAGCTCACCTCCTCAGATCCTACAGTCCAGTCGAGCTCACCTAACAAAAAGAACAGTTTTGTAATTTAGCTCCCGCTGCTTAAAAATTATTCCCAGTATTAAAACTTGTGTAGTAAAACCCAGTTTATTCAATTAACAGCCAATCTTTTCAGGTGTTTAAACCGATCACTCCTACTCGAGATGAGCTGATTGCCTTTATGACTTTAAAGTATTGTTGTAGTAAGTGAACATATGTCTTGACATCCCATGAGGCTGAGACAGGGTGAACACCTATTCAGTAAATGCAGTTAGTGTTATGCTTTTCAGAACTGAGCCTGAGATTTTCCAATAAATTAGCACAGATTTTTTCAGCCTGGCATCCTAATCAAAGCCAAGGCTATTGGGGAACTTGCAACCTTTGGGTGAATCAACAAATCTTACAGTCATTAAAAACACAGGACTGTGTACTCCTGTCACCCCAGCCTGATTACAGATCAAGAATTCTGGGCCACATCATCTGCTCTTAGTGGAGCGTGTGCCCTGTGGATTTTGCCCTCTGTGTGGAAGGTTCAAGTCCTGAATACCCTTGAGACAGCAGAAAAACTCCTAATCACTAATACAATCCATTGTTATATCTATTCTCAGAACAAATAATTCTAGGGCTGCCAGAGGTAATAAAAATGACATTTTTATGGGTTAGTGTCCTGCAGTGATTTTGAGGTCTGACTGAAGACAATGGCACTTAGTGGGTTTGCTTTCTGTGTGAATCCTCTGTCATCAAGCAAAGCAAAAGTCACATTGGAGCTTCTCTCTCTTGACAAGGGGCTCGTACTCTTTTGTTCTTTTTGCCTGACTGTGCTTAAAAAAACTTGTAGGAACTTAATCATTGGTCAAGTTCGGATGAACTTGGACCCCTCAGAAGTTACTGGTGCAAAGATAAGATAAACAAGCATTCAAAAGCTATGATTAAAGGAGCTTCTTCTCCTTAGGGAACCAGCCTTAGTAGCCAGTCTTAGTAACCCCAAAGAATCCATTCTCGTAAATGTTTCCAGTCTATCAAAAGTACATGGATTTCAGCCTGAGGAAGGTACCTTGAATGAACAGATTTGCATCCAAATCCTAGTCCCTTGTTAAAAAGGTCTGCTACTCTTTTTTCTTGTTTTTATTGTAAGTAGTGTTTTGCGTAAATATTGATCATTCTCATTTTCTACGTCCACTTATGACACCTTGTTATCAGGTTCAGTAATATCATTGTTTTAACATATTTGATTTTTCAACTTCTTTGAATTTTTGGATTCTCGCAAATTCACATCGCCAGTGCTGGCATCAGCAGAGTGATATAATACAATGTTTTCTTTCATTGCCTTTCCTAGCTTTTTAGGAGGTTTTATAGTGCTATAGCAGTTTGTAGGCTGCAGATAGAAATGGTTACTCTAAAGTTACCCTTTTCTTCATTTGGTTTTATTGTGCTTATATTCAGCCGCATCCTGAAACTATTCTCAGCTAAAGTCTGGACAGCATTCTATAGTGTTAAGCCAGAATTTTTTGTGTCTTTTGATTTTCAAGCGTATCTGTACTGCTTTAGTCTGAAAGAGATTAAGTATTTGTGCTGCTCTGGGAAGTGGAACCACATCTCAGTGAAAGTAAGAAGGGTAACAGCGAAATAATCCCAGGGTCAATCATATTTTATTGATGATTACAGCAGGGTATAATAGTGACCAGCACATTGCACAGTGACAAGCACACTGTGAGAGTAATTCTGGTTTTGTTTAGGTCAGTGGGAGTTTTATCATTGGCTTCAGTGGAATCATCATTTATATTTTATTATTTTGGGGTTTAATGTACTTACATCACTATACCCCTGAGAAGATTGATAGAAATCCAGCATGCTCTGCTTTTGTTAGTTTTGCTTTCCTTCTTTTTTTTCTCAGGGTTTGTTAAAATTCACTGTAACCTTCTCAGCTAGCCTTTAGTTTCTTATCTGTATTAGACAGACTCCATGCACCACTTTAATGTTCACAGGCTTTTTTCTGTTGAGCACACAGCAAATGTGTTGTTCTTTTTCTGTTTGGATGTGGAGTCTGGAGCAGCCCTGAGGTCACCCAAGATCCATGAAGGGGCAGCAACAGCACTGTGCCTTGGCTGGCAAATAAAAACTGTTCTGCATCAGCCTCTTTAGTGCACAAGTGGTTTACCTTGGGGGACTGGTAATGACATAAGGAGCCTTCTCCAGAAACCTGCTGGAAGGGGCCTCACAAGAGCATCTTGTTAAAATTTCCCTTTTGTGAGTGGAAATTGCTTTGCCTCAAAGGTCAGCCCCTTTTCACATGTCATTTAATCATGACTATGAAAGATGACTTATCTCTGAGGCTAGAAAAATATTTCGCCTCCTGACGTACATTACACTACAATGTTTTGGGGTTTTTTTAAAAAAAACCCAAGAAAAATCAGATCCTATGACACCTTAAAATTTCCAGCAAAAGGAATCCAGTATTACCTAAGAACATTAACATTCTGGATTCCCAGATATAGTTCCCTACCCCTTATGTCTAAAGCCCCAGATGGAATTCTGAAGAACACCATCAAAATGAAGACCATTTTCACCCATAAAATGACTGCAGATTGGTGTCTTTTTCTTCACTGTTTGTGACAGGGAGTTGACAACAACTTTCTATTATTAAAGCTAATAAACAGAGAAATCATTGTCACCATGGTTCTGCTTTCACCAAACAAATCAAATTTGTCCTGGTTAACCACTGATGGCACACTGAACATTAAACTAAGCAAAGGGAAGGTACAGAGTGAAATCCTGGTCCCTCTGGAACCACTGGACCTTGGAACATGACTTGAACATCCCTATAAGGAAAGTTATTCAGTATCTTAGCAAAATCTCTTTTTTTTTCTTCTGCGCACCGTAGGAAAATATCCTGATAATCAAAACTTCTGGGTTTTAAGTGTCCTTCACAGGCTTAGATGATCACTGCTGCTGGAATACTTAATATATCTTTTCCCTAAGTATGAAGAAATAATCCTTGTGGAGATGGGAGAATGTTGAAAGTACATGTAAAAGTCAAGCCAGTAAAGACTAAAATAAAAGAGGGTTAATGGAAGATTAAATTGATCAAACCTCTTTACAAGTAGGGTCAGTTTTATAACACAGTGATCATAATCAAAAAAGAAAATTTTCAGGCCGGCACCTGAGTCGATCCTTGGTGGTTTTGTACAAATAGAAAGCCTCATGCCCATTTCTTAAAATTGAACTCGGATTGATTTGAATCTCCCGGTTTTTGGAAAGTGGCTGTCAACTGCCTCAGTGAGTATTTACTTAGTAAAACCTACCCTGCTATTTAGAGTGTTGCAAAAGTGGCTTAACTGAAGTCTTATTTTCAGTCTGTTTAAATCAATGACTGCAGTCTTGTGTAGATGCACTTAAATCAATGTACAGCTGCCGTATAAAACTCCACCCTTTGAATTAAGCTAGATCAACAGAAGCCAGTTGTAAATCAATTTAACTGTGTCCACACGTGGATTTGCTTGATGTTTAATGAAATTAGTTTAAAGAAAAAATCCTACTAAAACCCCTGCCACTTTCCCTTGCAGGAAAAACCTATATTATGTTAATTTATTTGGAACTAGAACTCCTCTGGCAAATGTATTGAATAGCCAGCAGTGCTGAACGTCAACCTGAATTCTTGGTCATATTATGGATTTGATTAACAATATTTTCTGCATGAAGCCGTGTTTCTCCCTCAGTGAGATTTAACCCTTGCATTTTTCTCCCCAAATGGGTTAGGATTTTTTTGTTGTAGAGTAAGCTGATTAACTTAATCCAAACAGGATTTCACCCTACGTTTTTGTGCTGTCGGGAGTTACATGGGCTCCTCACATCAGCAGTTATATTCTTAATGAAATAGCCTGGCCTTTCAGTTTGAATTATGAATACAAACAGGGAAAATTTTAAATTCAGTCAGAAAAAATGTCCATGTATTGTCTAGCCAGGATGTTCTGGTAGGGTTTCTTTTGTATCTAGGAAATTGATGCTGCCGTGAATTTATGGCTTCTGATGACAGCGATCCTCAGTTTGTTCCTCATTAAATAACATTAGTCCTAATTAAAGCTCCCACTCCTTGTACTTCTGGAAACTGTGTAAAGAATAATCATCCTTGTACATGTATCTATCCCTCAGTGAGCTGAAATTTCTTTTCCTATCCAGAACTCGTGGTATTTCTTCTATAAGTGACTCATTTTGGTGAATACCTTCAAAAGGCAGCAAGAAAGAAGAAGTTTAGATTTGCACAACCCCAGTTCCTAATGTCTTATCTGAAAATTACAAATCTACTGCCATAAGAGACATACACATAAAAAGCCGAATGGGTCTCTATGGCTTTGTCTAGACTATTTTTTCCCCCAAAAAATGGCTGTTATTCTGATAAAAGCTATTGCCGCTCCCTGCAGACTTTCCCTGGCTGATAGGCAAAGACAATTCCAGCTACAGTCACACTTCTGTTGGTGTTGTGCTCATGCCCCTCACGTGTCCTGCACAGCACTCAGAAATTCAGTAGGAGCATGAGAAATTAGTAGTGGTGTGGCCTTTACACCCATTTGACCTGGAATAATGTACACATCTAACAGCTCTTAATATCTTACATGCTCATTATTTCATACCTGCACTGCAGGGCAATACCAGATTTCCCAGTGCCAGAGCCTAATTAATATTTTCTGTGGTATAGGAGGAATTATTTGCCTGTAGTGGTCTCCTCTTCTTTATTCTGAGTTGTGGTTTTCTATAGGCACTCTGAAGGGAACTTCAATAAAACACAGACATGCAAAGAAAACAGATGCCAGAGCCTCCACTCACACTGAAGATGTACCAAGGGCAAATCTCTCTGCCAGGCAGAGCCCTCTGAGGGCTGTTCTTCCCAGCACAGTGTGAGCACACTCTTCTCAGTACAACACTACTCCAAACATCCAAATGCTTGGAGATTTTTAAGGCAGAAAATTCAGAAAACCGTCTTGGATTTTCTGTGAGTACTGAAAACATGTATTGGTACAGTTATCTTCAGTAAAATATCCATATACTGAAGGAATGCAGCCAGGAGAATAAATAATCAGACTTGACATGTTTCATTATAAACGTGGAAGTTCACAATGTCTTGTTTGTTGGTGTCACCATGGAGATTCAGACCACTACAACCCCTGGAGACAGCCCTTCCTTATTTTGATGTTTTTCTGCCTCTTTCTCACCTAGACTCAGCCTTCCCCATCCCTTTTTCCTTGTCTTTTGTACACATTCTTGTCCTATCAGCTCAGTCTCTCGAATCAAAATATGGACCTCTTTTCATCTTCCCCATGTTTCTAGTCCCAGATCTTACCTTTCCTCTGACAGTGCTGAACATGTAAAATTTTCTTAAGAAAGGATGTTCTTTGTTGTTTGATCCTTTCAAGCCTAATCAACAAGAATGGAGATATAATTGGTGAAACAGAGAGCAGCCAACAAGCTGCAAGTGATGTCCAGGTGTTAAAAAAATAAATTATTTGTAGGTAGAACTGCCTTGTTAAGGCTTAGGGCTGGACATCCCTCAATGGTCTCAGCCCAAGGGGAGGCTGAAAAAGCTTGGGAAGAATGATATCCAGTGATAATGGACACAAAGAAGACAGAATTTACAGGCCACAGGGACATCTGGCAGAACTCCCAAGGTAAGGAAGTTCCTGCCCAGCTCCTGCTGCAACCTTTTCCTTCAGTTTTGTGCCCTGTAAAAATGTCTCCAAAAATGGTTTGATTCTCAAGCTACTGGTCCATGAGGCAATGGTAAATAGCCTAGGAAATAATTTAATTTTCAGATAAAATATGTTTTTAATTCAGATGGTGACCCACAAGGAATTCAGATGGTTGAGAGGCTTTACTGAGCAGCAGACTTAGGAACTCCTGCTCCAGAAGCTGTTTCCATGGTTAATTTGACAATAAACTTTTTCTTGCCACAAATGTGACTTCTGAGTATGTAGAAAGACTCTTTTTTCAGCCTCAGATTTATAACCCGTTGGGTTGGCAAAATCTTTTATGAATTCCTTAACTGTGCATTTTGGCCTGACTTCATCTTTCACCCAAAGCATCAATTCTATTTCTGTTCCCCAAACCCATCTATTTTTACATGGGGGCTTTGTGTGTTGCTCCCTGCGTGGTCCTGGCTGCCACACTCCCAGCCATCATTCAGTCCCACATTTTCCAGAGCATTGTCTTCCCAAAAACTCCTGTCTCCCGTGACCCTGTTTCCAAGCTAGCAGCTTCTCAGTTCCTACTATTGTCTTTAGTCTCCACCTGGCACTTATCCCACTGCTTCCATCTTTTCCTTGGCTTTTCCTTTTGCTTTTCAGAGTACTCCTCCTCTTGTTACTGCCAAACCCAACTCCCCCCTGGTACAGGTTCTGCTGCTGAATCCGAGCTGAGCTCCTCTCTCTGCTCCAGCCCCAGCCCTTGGCACGCTGCTTTTTTATGCTGCTGTTCCCCATCACTTTCAGCAGAAGCAAAGGATTCCTCTGTGATGGCCATGTGAAAGCATACACCGGGGTTTTTTACTGATAAACAAGGTTTATCCCATTCTGTTTGAAGGACTCGTAGTCTAGCATATTTGGGGAAGCCTTTTAAATTGTTTCACGAAGACAAATGCAAAGTACCTTCCCCCCCCGCCACCATGTTCCCAAATGCTGCCTGATTCCCAGAATCTCAGCTAGAACTTTGCAATTAGGCAATTTTAAAGCTTGTCAAAGCTGCAGACAATACAAGGCCAGACAATGCAGCTTAGACATAATACATTAGAGTGAGTGTTCCAGTTATAAAATAAGAAGAGATGAGCATAATAGGGAAAGGAGTGAACGAGGGCAGACGGGGAAGTGAAGGGCTCAAATTCTTTCCTCAGCCTCAGTGGTTCTTAAACAATTGTATGGAGCTGCACGCTCCAAGAAGGTTTGAATTTGTCTCATTACTCTCTAGAGTGGAAAGCTGCTCCTTCTGTTCGGTTCCTTCCCCAGACAAACACCCTTTTTTCTATTCTGAGCTCAAGCTTATTTCTCTGTTTCCTGTAAAATCATACTCTTCACACAGGCACGATCCCCCCAGCTCTTAAAACCCAGAGTCATGGCGACCTGATGTAAAGCAGTTCAGCAAAAAAACAAAGCAGAAGGGATTTGTTCACAGGCATTTTTCTCATAAAGACCATTTTAATTCTTGTGCCTCTCTCTGCTCCTTCAGCTGCCTGACTGCTGGACAGTCCCAGGCAACACTTAGCCACTGCCCTAATTTCTTTATTATGGCACTCTCAGGCACTGGAGAAAAAGGACTGTGCCAGCTCAAACTCCTCCGTGTGTCTGATAAAATTGATATTTATATTTTTGTGCAAAGCCATCAGGGAGTCACAAAAACATCTCTTATTACAGCATGCTCTGCCACCAGGACCCTTTCGTGGAGTGACCTCCTTCCATAAAGAGCCTCAGGCTGGTGCACTTCTTCATTAGCAAAGTATTGTAGAGACTTCTGGGGCCTGGGACTGTCCAGGGGTATCTGATCTTATTTCTGAATTTTAATTATTGCTACAGGAGTAAAGGCAGCGATTCAGAACAGTGTTTAGCACTGGGAAAAGGAGAACACATTCCTCTTCGCCTATAATAATTTGGATTTCTTTGAATGATAGACAGAGTGCTAACCAGAACTGCAAAGAAAACCTCTACAAATGTTATTAATTTATTTTTAATAGGGTAGGATAATATATACAGAGAGGCAACAAAAAATACAGAGGTAATTATGCAGAATATTAATTTTTGTACTTAAAATTCTTTCTGAAGCAGCTCAGAGGCAGATGACACTCCCTGTTCACCTCACTGGGAGAACTCAGGGTTTAAATAAGGTTTCTCTAACTAGTTAAAATTTTTTGGCAGTTTATTACCTTGGTCCTTAATTACATTCATTTCCCTGTGGAGATTCCTTTGAGAGAGATTCTCTGTCACATGACTGCTGGAAGATATCCAGCAATTCACATTTCTCCCCATTAATTTCAGACTCAAATATTGTCTCGTTTTGGGAATGAAGCGACACTAAGACTGAATTTCTGATTTGTAGGGCTGGATGCATGTGTCCTGGGGTACAGGATGTACTATTAATTCATGCCCCATTGGATGAGTGAGATGCCTGCTGCCTACAGGAACTCTCGAAGTTTGTGCTTCAGCAGCAAATCAAAAGGAATAACGTGATGATGGCTTAATGCCTCTGAAGATAATGGAAGTGCCAGAGACCCTTTAGCTCATGATGTGAGAAGCTGGTGAGAGAGTACAAGACCTGAATGCAAGAATTAAGCACAGGCTGAAACACTAAAGTTTGTAGATGGTGGAAGGTAAACTTCTTTTTTCCATGTAAGCCTAAATATCACACTGATGACTGGACTGCATGCAGTGGTACAAATAAGTTTCAGTGGTTGTGGAAGTTTTTAACGTATCCAATTGGATTTGGATGCAAAATGAAGCTCAAAGGCATTTTCAGACTCATGATGTCCATATCAGTTTCTAACCAGCTGTCTGCCAGCACTTCTGGGAAGAGATCCCAGTCGGAAGTCACAGCACAGCATCCCTGCTCCACCCAGGGCTTTCCTCAGCCTCACTCTTCAAAAAGAATTCCAAGTATCTCATAAAGAAAGAAATTTAAGGAATGCTATGTGGATTCCTGTGATGGGGAAAGTCCTCCAGGCTTCCCCTACTTTCAAACTCTTAACTGCCTTCTCATCTGATGATGAAAGAGCCTGTGCTGTGCTACCACAGCTCCTGGAAATTTCTGAATAAGCAACCCCCCTATGACAGTGTGCTCCTACCCAGCAGGGCCTCTGAGAATTGAAAAAAAATTCTTTCATTTCCTCAGAAATCTTTGGATGATGTTAATTATTTACCATGTCTTATTATAGAAGGCTACTGTTCTGCCCAAAAGGGCTGTTTAATCGGGCCTTTCAACCATAATCAGATGAGAAATGCCAGCTTTTCCAGCTAATTCCCAGAAATAATGCCTGTCCATAAAGGAGGAATTGAGCCTGACATGAATGTACTTTTTGAAATCATATTGCTATTAGCCAGAGCTTGCTACATATCTGCAAACAGACCCTGCAATCCCAGATGGAACAGAGTAATTTGCTTTTATTGCTGAAGGTCTCCTAAAATTTCTCTCTGCTAATTTTTTTCTAGGATATATCTGGTAGTTTCTGTGTTATAGGTTGAAGTGGGGGGGGGATGCTTGTTTAGTTTTCACTGGCAAGTCCTTTTTCCAATGTAAAATTTTTGAAGTATGTCTCCAGCAGAAATGTAAAATCCCTGGTGTCTGTTCCCTGCACGTGTTTCCATTCAGAGGGTTACAGATGCTCAATCACAGGAAACAGTGGTGGCAGCACAAGAGACAGAGAAAATTAACGAGGCATTGCAAGGCAGAAAGAAATCTGCACAAGTACAGAACCCAGAAAATGGCAAAAGTAGATCATCTACAGGGACTGGATATATGAACTTCCAGGTATTACTTACCTGTATATTTTGCAGTGTAATTCCAGCACTGTTGTGGTTTTGGCTGGTTTATGAGTTTGGGGTCAGGTGTACACAGAAAGGGAATCAAAGCACTAAAGCAATCACAACAGCCATGAGTGTGATTTAATGTATAGATATAAAAAAGTCAATTAAAAAGGAAAAAGATGGAAAGGCCTATACATCATAAATGTGTGTATATGTACTTTTTTTTTCCTCATTATTTGAGATGGCGGCAGGGATGGGATATGATGAGCAGATGTGATGTCCTGGTCAGGAGCTTTTACAACACTCAGTACCTTCTCTGACCATTTGGTATTTCTCCTAGGAGGGAAAGGACTTAGGAGGGACCTGGGAAATGGAAACTTAGAAAGTTTGATGGGTTTTAGCTGATGTCAAATTATTCCTATCGATTATCGCTTCCTCTTAATAAGTTGGCCAAATGCAGCATATAAGTGCTTATAACAGACTTAGGCTGGAACTGAGGCATTTGACACTGTGGGAGCTCTGTGTCCTCACCAAGAAACCTTACATGCAGAGATGATTTCCTCTCCCACCAAATAGATAGAGAGAAATAACTGAATTTAAATAAGCCTATTGCCATGAATCGTGAACTTTCCTATTGAGACTCCTGTCGTGTGCCATGTTGTTATACTCAAGGTCTGAGTGTTTTTGAGGAGCTCTGACTTTAGAATAGGGACAGGGAATCTCAAATTCTAGGTGAGAGGAAGTGGGAAAACAGGGGAAGGGACTGAGCCTGTGAAAAAGAAGGGATGGGCAGGAGCAAAACAGGAACATCTGAGACTAAAATGAAAGCTAAAGGTAGAAAAGTAAAGAAAAAGAAAAGCTGTAGATGGGTAGAAATCACAGTACCCCATAGCTCAGTGACCTTTTTAATCTTTATTTCCCTTCAGCCCCCCCATCATTGCAGCATTCAGGTTATTCATGCATCATCTGGTGCCATTCTGCAAGAGCAGCTTGCTTTAATGAGTCCAGAACGTGGATCCATCAGCCCCTGTGGACTCTGAGAAACCAGACAGGGTGGCACGGCAGGGTTTTCTGCAGGCACTCCTTTTGTAAAGCGGAGTGAGTGCTTTCCTGCAGGGAAACCATCTCTTTGGTGCACTTCAGTGTGGAGATAACAGTGTACTATCTGCAAACCAATTATCTCTATTGATCTGCCCGGTTAGGTGTGCCTGCCAACATGTCATTAACTCCCTGCTACGGCTGGAGGAACCTGAAACCGAGAACACGATTTAAATGCATCTTTCATGCCACGATTCCATTCCCTCAAGAAGAACCCTGTGGAATTCGCCTTTTCTCTCTTGCTGGACCATTTCACATCCCAACTTGCTATACCTATTCCAGGAGATAATAAAGCATGTGCTTGGAGGGGAGAAGGTTTTTAGATGTGTTAGTCACGGCCACCGGTTAAGCTTTTCTATACAAGCAGAGTAGGCAGCTGTAACAACTAAAAGGAGCTTGGTGGGAAACAAACAAACAAACCGGTACAAATCCTAAAGCTTTTTTCTGGTTTCTGCACAGGATGCACCTTGTAACTGAGTTGGAATTGCAGCTGGGCTGAAAAGTTCATTGAGAAACATAGTCTTCCCTGCTTAGCATAGCTCCTCGAAAAGTCTGAGCTGTCTTCTTGCTTGTCTTGTGCCTAAATTTTTAAAAATAATTGTCTTAATACACTGTGTTCCCTAACATAATTTCTTTTTTTAACACAGACTAACTACATCCTCTCTTTTTTTTTAAGAGGAATTTGAAAAATGTTCCAATCAGTTCCGGAGGTTTAGAATTCAGTATTGGTTTAGAAGACAGTAACCCATCGAAATTATTTCTATTTTTATCCAACAGGATGAAAACTTCCTCAGGCAGTGGGGAGAGGCACGGTTTCAGAGGCTGCTTTTCTCTGCCCTCTCAGGAGCTCTGGCAGTTGCACAATGACCTCTTTTGAAGTTCTCCAGTATGTTGTATTTAACAAATCTATGCTAAATTTTCAGCTGCCTACAAAGCTCTTGCCCTTAATCCATCCTCAGTGCTCTCCCTTCCATGTCATTCTTCCCTAATACTGGTGTTTATGAGCCTTTTGTGTTTTAGCAGCTTCTTCAAGCCAGGCAATTGTGTCCTCATGAGCCTGGAAAGAGAGAAAAAGGTGGCACCATTCCCAAAGCCTTTCAGTCACTTGGGAGTTTGCTCCAAATAGTTACCTCAGCACCCTTCAGAGGTTTTGAAGGAGGGAAGGGCCATCAAGGCTTCCTGGTGCTGATTGCAGAAGGAGTGGGCACAGAAAACACCACAAAATCAGAAGAAACAAAGGCAAGGCCTGTCGCACTTGGACACAAAAAGAACACGCAGACACCTGTTCAGGGAGAGAAGCAGAAAGGGAAGGGGCCGAGAAAACCTCGGACTTTATTATATATCTTCTTAATAATCACCTTGCATTGGAGGGTGAGTTTTACACCCCTCAACCACACTGGTCAAAGGAAAGTCCATCAAATATCTCCACCCAGGTGAAAAGAATGCAAACAATAGAACAAAGTTACAAAAACATAACTATGTTTACAGAACAGTGCATGAGAAACTCTTATACAGAAGTGAAAACATCCCAGAACTGCAAAACTCAGGGCGACACAAGGTCTAATGTGCAGCTCAGCAGTGCAGTTCCTCGCCCCAGGAAAGTGTGGGTGACAAGAGCTGTCAGAGTTTAAAGAGGGCATTTGGAAGGTCAGTGCAAGAGAAATACATTTGAAGGTTGTTAACTACAAAGGATGTTTGTGAGCCACAGGCTGTTAGAAATTGGAAGAATATCACAGGAAGTTCCAAACTTGTGCTCCCCCGGAGGGAAGTAATTCTGGCTGCTGTTGAAGACCTTTGGTGTGACCCAGGACAGGTGGTCTTACATTCTTGAGCAAGTAACCACCCTAACCAGAGCAGGAGGGTGGGGGGGGGGAGTTATTTTTGGCTTGGGTTCTTTTCTAGAATGGAAGGTCAGAGGCCAAAATGAGGCACAAAGAATGAGGGACCAAAGTTCTTCTTTGAGGTGTTTGGTTTTTCTTCTTATCAAAACTTCAAATACCAAGTGTGCTTGGGTTCTTCAAACACAGCATGACTTTCCATTTCATCTTGCCTTTTTTCCTTCTCTAAACTAAACTTATCTATCTACCTAGAGAGTCCTGGATTCCTTTAAACTAACTTCAAGTACCTGGCTGGAGAATTTATATCTGGATTGAGGTCACTTGGAGGGTGCCTTTGCAGTCAGTGAACCTCCAGTGGGTGGATTCATTTCCTAGGTGGGCTGCACCTCCCTCAGGAAACATGAATTAACTATGTGGGAAACCTAACGTGACCTTGTTTCTAATTTAAGCACATCAGCTAAGTGTCTAACTTGTCAGGGCCTCAAGTTAGGTTGGAACAGAATTTACTACCCTTGTACCTTCTGTCCCTTCAGAGGTTTATTATGGTCATTTGTCCTGAAAGTTATCAGCTCTTTCCAATTTCTAATCCATAGTAACCATGGCACAGCTGTTGTGACATGGGTATAAAATCGGAATCTGTGATAAATAAAAATAAAGGATGGATGCTTGGGATCCCCCATTTCTAGATCATTCTCCTATACAAAGAACATTATCAGGGTTAAAGGAGAACAAGTTTAATAGGCAGAATGGAGATATTTAATTCCCCTTAAAGCCACAATTTTGCACTATACAGCCAACAATGTAGGACCTGCCATAACATGTGGCTAATCTTTCTTCATTTTCTAAGCAGGGGAAGAAGGAGCCATCAGGGTTTTATTTGCCAAACTATTGTTATATCTGATTCTGTTGGAATTTTTGTCCGATTTAGTAATCAAGCTAATTTTGCACACAATAAAATGTTGTCAGGATGACTTAATTTTGCATTTTCCTAGGGAAAAAAAAAATCAGATGCATAAATGAGGTTTTCTGTAAGAAAACGAATGGACTGGGATTCTTAAAATGAGCACTTAACAATTCTTATTTGTAATACAGAGTACCACTACCTCAGCTTTTCTTCTGGGAGCATGCAAGAACTTACAAATTTATTCTACCACAGGCAGCAAAACTCTACAAAATATTGCTATGCATTTTATTTTTCTCCTCAAGAATTTCATTAGATGAGCAAGAGCAGTTTTGAGTCTTCAGTTTTGGCAGTATCCACACAAACAGTGTGAGAGTTAAATGTCATTTCTCAAGATTTTATCGTTCAGTTTTCATTTGATGAAGGGATGATTCACATGTACTTCATGTTTTCAGAGGGGGTTTATCCAAAAGGGGTTTTTCTCAGTGAGGCTTTCATGCTTCCTTTGTCTGGAAGGTTCAAGTACCATCATTTCTCAGATGAGAAGACTCCTGTCTAAACGCCCCCAGATTTACACACTGAGGCTCATCCCTGTTTATTCCTTTCTCTTGAGATGGTCACAACCAAAACACCAACCAGCACAGGTCTTCCTACAAATCCTGGTGGTCACATGTTTATGTTTTGGGATGACCGAAATCAGGGGTTTTACCAGAAGCTGGAAGGATTTTGAAAACTCTTTTGGACCCTGGCTATTCTGAAGCTCCTCTCTCACCCAGTTTCCTTCTCTTCTTCAGAAACATTTGTGCTCTGTGGCAAACACCGAGTGAAAAATTCCATGGGAGGGAAACCAGTCTTTGCTG
>VZRV01010920.1:270558-386727 GCA_013398115.1 Falcunculus frontatus | reverse complement strand
GTTTTAAAAAAAAAAAAAAAAAAAAAAAAAAAAGAAAAGAACTTATTATGATAAATGCCTTCCAAAGAGATTTCTTTTTTTTATGGGAATATAAATACAGAACCTTTCATCAGAATATTATAACTCAGATCCTCATATGCCTCTGAGCCTGTCATTATTTATAAAAATAATGATGCGTCACTGTTACACACTCCTGATTTCAGCTGGAACTTAAGCACTCCAGGGAGGTACCAGGAGTGCCTAAATCATGAACTCTTTTCTCAAAGTGCTGTTTTATTTGAGCTGTTCTGCCCTTTCCTGCAGCAGCCTCCAAAATCAACGCTGTGCCCATGGGGACAGAGGTGATCCTTGGCTCAGCACCTTCCCCACACTGGGAGCTGGGAAAGGACGGAATAAGTGTGGTTTGCCTTTCCTTGCCAGGAAGGATTGTCCTGTTATAAAGGCACCACACAGGGCCTTGGGAGATGCTGGTTCAGTTTCTGATCTTTACAGATTTCTTGAGAAAATCATTCACTCTGCCTTTGTTTCAGCACTAAACTTCGGACAAAGCAGATCTTGGTGTTTTCTTCTTTTACTCTCATCTTTTAAAAGCACCACTATTATGAGGGATTCCAGACAAGGAGATTAGCTTTATTTGCCCAAAATTTAATCCAGTCGGAGCCTCGTGTCAGTGGAGATGTACTGTAGCAGCAATTATGGAAATATTAGTGACTATTCATCAATTGCTTGTGTAATTCAAGGTTAGAGGTGCACTCAGGGCTTTACAAACAGATGAGTCAGCCGTATTTCTAAACAAAGAATGGTCTGAGAAAATTGTGACAAATAGTATCTAGAGTGGAGTGAATCAGACTCATAAATTTTACTGATTACTTATTTACCAAAAAAGCTTTTGTTGGACAGTCACAATTCTTCACTGATTTGGCTGATGTTTTAAAAATGGAAACTATGTTATAAATATAAATATGCTGAATTCAAGCAAGATTTTTGCCTTCAAAATCAGTCTGAAATTGCCAACTTTTTTTTTTTTTTTTAAGGAGGGGATTAAAGAATGAAAGATAGCACTTCTGTTCTGGTCAGCGAAAATATTCAATAATTTCGAATTATTCCTTTTACAACCTGTACTAGTAAAAAAATAAAAAACAGTAAAAATTGAGTTTAGCCCAGTGAAAATGTGAGGTAGCAGATATTCAGCTCATGTGGCTGAGATGAGGCAATTAACAATAAATTTGGCATTTTTTGTTGGTTGGACTGTACAGTTGGATGGATGTCCATGGATTATTTTTCATAAGCCAAACTACTAAGAAACTGTCTCTCCAGATTTCCAGAGCTTTAGTGCCATAAATATAAGAGCAAATGTCAAGAGCAGAGTCAATTTTCTCAAATAAACAAGAGAGTGTCTCAAGATGTATAAGGAGCTGTGTTACTGTCTACATTTATAACTCAGTGGAGGATTTCAACTTTTCTTTTGTATCAGAGATGAATTGGATTATCATTTATCATGGTGTCATGTTCCTTGTAAAAGACTATGTGGTAATATCAGGATATTTTCACTTTCCTATTTTATTTAGTATTTCTCTTTCTGAGTCATTAATTATGTTTGACAGTGCCTGGTGTTTCAGGTCATAGAGGTAAAATTGGCAGACTTGGCTCAATTTGGCCAAAAGTGAACCATTTCTGCTGCCAAACAGAGCCCCACACATTTCAATGGCTCGTCCTGACCCTCAGGCAGGAGACAGGACTGAATGCTGGTCAGCAGAAATTGCAGAAAGGTTCTGGAGAAGGGAGGAGGGCCAGGGGATGGTTCTCCCAGGACACCTTTCTGGTGTCTTATTTCCCAGGTAAGCACGAAAGCCTCATTCCCTGTGCCTTAAGGTAATGTCCCCTCTGTGCTGTGACAACGACACACCAAAGATTCTCTCTCAGCATAAACCATCCTGTTGCTGACAGAGTCTGAGCAGCTGTGCACCTGCATCTTACAGAAGTGAGAGGCAATGAGGTTATTTTGTCTCTGTGAGAGGAAGGGAAGTCGCTCTGTTCACACTGAAGCATCCCCAGCCCAACCTACCATCTTGCCTCTCCTCTCTGAGTGCTGCGACAGGGAAGGATGGAAATGGAAAGTGATTTGAAATACTGCCTGCCCACCTTGTGGCCTCAAAAAACCCCACATCTCTCCATTCCCTCTCCTCTGACTGCCACTGAGGTTTCTGTTTGCCTGCCAATACTTTTCTCCCAGTCTGCACTAGGCTGACATTTTGGCAAAGCAATTATTTTTTTCTGGTGAAGGAAGGAATTGGACACTGTAGCAGCTTTTTGTCATAGGTAGTCCAACTGAACTACAAATTTGAATTCAACATGAACAACATGGACACTCTTCAGAGAATGAGAGGTCCAGCACTAGCCATGGCTTTTTGCTGAATTCCCATCTCAGTTTTCATTGTAATGCCAATTTAAGCTACTGCCAAGAGTGAAAGGAACGAGATCAGCAATGAGATTTGCCTCTAGATGAAGCACATGGTGTAAGTCTCTCCTAGAGACAAACACCAGACTCACTGAACTAGGAGTGTGACTTATAAAAAATAATGATTTTGTATAGCCTCTAGGTCTTCCTGCTGCTTCTACATTAGTAATTGGATCTTTCCAAACTCAAATAGTATTTCAATTGGTGCTGCTCTGAAACAGCTTCGTATGTGCATCTTCTATAAAAAGGAAAGAAATGAACCTTAAAAATACATTCTGTAATAAAGGATAGAAACCTCCTTCTTTCTGGTATTATTGAAAATGTAATTAGGAGAACATATCATGAAGGGAAAATAGGGACATCATTTAGGGGAGACAAAGAGGGAGGAAATCCTACTCATGACTCAATTCAATACAGAAACCTCAGAATTAAAACATCATCATTTAATCTGAAATCAAAATATTGATTTCATGCAGTAAGGGAGTGGGAGAATGGGGGAATCCTACTGCTAAAATACCACTTGTCAGGAAATTGAGGAACTTGAAATTTGGTTTGGCTTCATGATCCATGCACTGTCAGGCCACATCCCCCAAATACAGCCAGAGGCAATCGTAAGTGACAATGTGGCATGTGCTGCATGCATCGACTTTATAACAGCAGCATAATCTGCTCACTTTCATCTGCAGCTCTGGTCGTGTTGTATCACTCAGACACACGGATCTAGACCTATTAAGACAAAATCTGGATTCTTGTTGCCTTCCATCTTAAGTTTACAGCTCATCAAGCACATAAAGTACCAATATTCTATCAACTAACTTAAGGAAAAAAAGTAGCTGGAACCTTCTGGTTTGTCAAAGGAGTAGAGGGAAAATACAGAAATGGAAAGCAATTAAAGGACATTATTCCAGCATTATTTATGTTGATATCAGGTTGTTTTGAAATGATGGTCATAAAGCTGAGCAGAAAGCTAAAACTGTTAGGTTTTCTTTCTGTAACATGAGGCTTCAATATCATCAAGGGACGTTTTCCTTCTTTAGCACCTGTACAGCCACCCAGGCCTCTGCAACTTCAGCTCAAGGGACTGAAAATCCAGTGTGTCCTTTGTTCCTTTTCCAGAAAAGGTTAACAGTGTTTGAACCAATGGGAAAAAATGCTTCACCTTCTCCCTGGAAGAGGCTTGGGAAAACTCTTTTTCCTGTGTGGGACTTAACCATTTTTCGCCTTTATCAGTGGCCTGGGTGAATTTGTTCTCTGCATGTTGGGGAGGGGTTTTTTTTGTTCCTCTTGTACTGTTCCCATGAGCAGCTGGATACTGGAGAAAGGATATTGCACTCTGGGGTTCAGGGACTTGGATGGTGTTTGTGAGCTTGTGTTGACACAGTTTATATTTTTCATTCAGACACTCTTTCTTGTTCCTTTTGGAGTGTAATGGACCAGAGCAGGCAATCTCCCCATTTTGAGTTAGGTACGCAGGAAAAGGGCAGGCAGCTGGAAAAATAGGAGAGGATGCAATTTCATTATAGGATCTTCCTCTTGAATTCATTTAATCATTTAAATTGCATGGGTGTCAGACAAGGTTGCTCTGAGTGCCCAGCCAAGGGGAACTTTCTTTGGGCATTGAAGTTCTTGCACAATATTCAGATGTTTCTTTCAAAAACTGTGATTGAACAGTTTTCCAGGGAAGTACATCAAATGTGCTGCTCCTCCTTTCTTCCTCCCTCATGGACACAGAGCTAGTTAAAAGCCACCTGAAAAGCAGAATAAGCCCTCACAGCAACTGAAAACATTAGGAAGATATAGACACATATACACATAAAATCCAGAGGAAGTGACTATCTTTAATAAATTCTTCCAGTATTAGCAATTCAAGTGTTATATTGGTGTGTGAGCGCTGGAGAGAGACCTAAAACGAAAATGATTGGGAAGTCACTATTTTTATTGCAAACAGAAAGAACGGTACAAGGTAATCAAACAGCATACACAATGAAAAGCAAATTAGATTTCTGAAACCCTTCCTGTTTCTATTGACTCCCACATGGCACTTGCAACATGAGCAAGCCAACCTGTTTATTTTATAAGGAGCAGGCCAAATCCTTACACCCATCCCTTTCCCTTCATGCCAATCTAACAGGACAGGTGATGATAAATTGATTTAACATCTGCTTTCTCAGCCGGCCTGCAAAGGGATGTCAGCTCCCTTCAGCTGCTTCCAGTGAAGAGGGTAAGCTGGAGAAAGAAGGAGGGGTGGTCACAGGCAGAATATAATTTTCTGGTTTGAGCTGGGTAAGGGGCAAAATCAGGCACAGGCAGCTGCATTTGAAATGTCTGGGCTACTCTGAGAAGTCAAGGGGAAGCTGAAATTTGGGTAGTTGAAGAAAATAGAGATGAAGTCAGCCTGGGATGTTAAGACATAATTATTTTCCTCTACAAAAGATAAGATACCCTCACATTTTGACCATAATACCCAATTAGATGTGAGAGAGGTGAGAAATATTGCAGGATTTATATCTTGGTAGTGATAAATATGTAAATTGATCACCCCAGACAGATTACCTGGGAGCCACTTCAACTGAGGTTCTCATTTCTCACTATTCTTCAGCATTTTTGTCTTCTAAGTATTTTTGACTTTTTAACATCAAGGAACTTGGCAGTGACTCATGTAATCTGTGTTCTACCCCTGCCTCTCCCATCATTTCCCTGGGTGATCCTTGAACAAGTTACTTCATTAATTTTAATTGGATGCTGTCATGAGAAAAGACTTGTCGGGCTGGGCTGTGAGTTTGCCCTTATTCAATCCTTGTTCACACAAATTCCTGTTAATTCTAGTGGGAATTTTCTCTGTGTGAAGACTGCAAGATTTGCCACGACTGCATGTGCTTAAGGGGTGGCAACAGTTGGATATAGTTTCTGGTCATGTGAAGGTTTCCTAGAATCTGCTACTAAGACTTATCTTCTTGTTTGCCACTTGAAAACATTCAGGCCCTTCCCTGGCTGATTCCAACCAGAGCAGGCATTGCCAAGTGAGTTTGTACTTCTGCTAGCAGCTCTGCCCCCTCCATTCAAACTTTGGGAAAGTCTTGGCCATGAAGGAAAAAGCACAAAATTACGTGTGATTATTTTTTAACCTACCGTTGTGAAGCAAAAATGAACGGGTAGGTACAATTGCCATCTCTAAATGGGCTGTGAAGAGCCCAAGAGAAGGTGGTCAGGATGGCTTCAATTGCAGGAGAAATCCAGCCAGATGTGATTCTTCTGCAGAGAAGACCAGTGACAGTTTAAACAGCTCTTACGAGATTCTTAAGAATACTGTAAATAAATGGGATGTAGAAACACTAGATTAGAATGAGTGTGTCTTATTTACATAATTTTGTAGAGGAAATATTGCTTTTATAATGGAAGCGGTGACAGCTTCTGATTAAACAATATCCTTTTAAATACAGGAGTACTATAAAAATACAGGAGTCAGAAAAATTATTGGAACTGTGTAAAATAAAGACAAAAATAATAATGAGGATGCTGCTAATAACAGTCAGTAGTAGTAGTAGTAGTAGTAGTAGTAGTAGTAGTAGTATCCAATAATAATATTAATATTATGTTCCACCTGGACTCTCTGCAACTCCTCCCACAATAATTTCTGATCCTCAGGAGGCTGGGACAAGGCCTTGACATGTGGGAAAGGGGGAGAGGAGATATTCTTGAACATTACGTTCAAAACTGAGAAATAGCTGTGAAAACATTCATGGCTTCTTTTTATTTACTCCTTTTCTTTGCAAATGTTTTTGTCCCAAGAGAATGTCCAGAGTTCTAGCGGGCATGACCAGTCACACTGGTGGCATTCCCTGGCTGCCCCAAAAAGACTTCAGCACCAGAGTCCGTGCAACAGGATTGGGAAGCCCTGATATGCAAATGCCACCAAGCATTTGGCTGAGAGGCAGCCACAGTCGCTGTCACCGTGATTGGCATGAAAGGCTTCCAGCCCTCTAATTATGCACATCCATTACACAGGAGCCCTGAGATCCTTATAACTAGGACAGGACAAGAGGACTTGGCCTCAAGCTATGCCAAAGCAGGTACAGGTTGGACATCAGGAGGAATTTCTTCACTGAAAAGGTTGTCAATCACTGGCAGGGTCTGCCCAGGGAGGTGTTTGGGTCCCCATCCCTGGAGGTGTTCAGGGAATGACTGGACATGGCACTCAGTGCTCTGGGCTGGTTGATGAGGTGTGAAAAGGTGGTAGGAGGTAAAATCAGAGGAAACTGAGAAGCTCTATTCACATCCTCACACAGCTTGTAACAGTACAGAAGTTATAGGGCAAAATACAGCCGCTGCTCACTGGATGGAACACAGTTGGAACGCTCACGAGCTTTTCCGCGATGATTCCCACAGCCACAGACTGTATCCACAGCACCTGCTGAGGGGCATGATGTTGGTGTGTGTCCCTGGATAAGTCAGCTCAAGCACCCTCTGATCCAGCAGGGCTGTTCAGGGAAAAGGTCCCCATAATGGGACTGGTCAGGCACAAAGGGTCTCAGCTTTCCTGGGCGTTGATAGGCAAATTAAACACTAAGGACCAAGGAAATATCCCCTTTTCACACGTGTAGTGGTTTAGTTCGCATTTTCTAACCTTCTGTGAGATAGGAGATTCGGACAGATGCAAAGCAGGCTCAAACCTAAAGAATATGAAAAAGTTTATTACTAATAGAGTTAAGAGTAAAAAGAAATAATAAGAAATTAAAACAAAACCCCCTTTTCTCCAGCACCTCCCCCTCTTATCCAGCTTACACAAAAGATAACAAAGGATGATTCTTGGTCAGCATTTACAGTTCTTAAAAGTCTCTACTGTCTGAGGAAATAGAGGTCTCTTTTGCTTCTCATGGTTCCCAAACTGCACCAGCAACAGCCCCGCCCAAAAAATCTGCTGCCGTAGAAAATATCTCTCCCATGGAAAGAAATCACAATCTCTTCCACACCATGGGCAACACATGGGGTGTTCTCGTTTAAGGATAGCCTGAAAACAACAGCTCTCTTCATTACAAAAATTTTAAAAGTCTCTCACAGCTCCTGGGTGACCTGGCGTGGTCACCTTTGTTTCTGTCACAGGCTGCACACAGAATTCTCATCCCCCCATGTCTTTAAATGGATTGAAGAGAAAAAAAGTTTGTGATATTACAGTGTTTACCGCAGTCTGCAAAGCAGGTTTAAGCTGCACGTGGAAAGTGCGACTCCGCCCTCTTGATGCCTTAGGTTTTAACTTTTATATTTTCAAGTTCTGTACTGCTTAGAGTGTAANTTGGCTCCCCCAGGGTGTACCTTGAAGGCCCTTCAAATAAATACCTGTCTTTATTCCCTTACTCTTGTCTAGTCTCTGTTTCTAGGTGGCTGGAGGAAGCATCACTCTGTTCCCCGCCGCCATCTTCAGTTTCACTCACTTTCTCTTTCTCTCTGACCCTGAAGACGCCATGATGATGAATAGTCTTCGCTGTTCGGGCTTTACGCTAGCGAAAGCCTCACTCCCTTTATGCTGCTTGTTACTTGATGTTATTTTACAGTTCAATAGAGGCTGAGTTGGTTGCAGAAAGTTCCATCAGCTCTTGCCAGATCTTCACGGGCCACGTGGGGCCGGGGGGGGTTCCTCAGCAGCCGCTCCGGGAGGTCTCAGCCATGCAGCCATTGAGGCTGTTCCTCAGCTGCCCGCGGCTCTGAGGGGCTCTCCTGCAGGCACCCAGGGCCCGTGCCCCAGGGCCAGGGGAGGGGAGGCCTGGGGCCGCTCTGAAGAACGGAGCCTGGTGCCCATATTCCCCCCCCCACCACCGCGGGAAGGCTCCAACCAAAACGGAACTTCCTGTGTCTCCACAGGGCTTAAATATATATAAATATAAATTTTGATAAGCGCTACTGGTTGAAAGATCTGTCCATCAACTCAGGTTCAACCCACGACAACATGACACGAGATGGCGATGGCTCAAAGTTGGACTCAATGATCTTGGAGGTCTTTTTCAACTTTGACGATTCCGTGACTCCATGAACCACTGGTTTCTGTTTCATCCCTTACTGTTCCGTGTGTGTTTTTTGTTGAAAAGGAAAAAGAAATACTTTATCCAAGAGAAATCAAAATTTCCCCAAGAAGCAGCATGAAGAACAGTCTCCTAATGATATGAAAATTATGAAAATTATGAAAATGCAAGCTTAATATTATGACATCAAATGGCTGGTGCCTACTACTTGCAGACAGTGATAATGTTTAATGTATTTCATCCTGAAAAGAAATTTCACCAGCCATGGCTCACAGAACATCATAGGTTTGCAACCATCCTTTAGCAAGGGGCAGCAGAACCACAACATTCTATCAGGTTTGTTTCGAACGGAAAAGGACCTTCATTTTAGAAGTCTTACTTACAATCCCTTCATTTTCTGTCAGTGATTTGTGGTGTCTTAATGTAGGTGTGCCACCCCCAAAAAGATATTATTTTCCTCAGAATAAAGAGTGGCCCTAGAATTTATGGTTAAGGGACTGAGATACCACGTAACCTATTTCTGTTTCTTTCAGTAATAAAAATGTTTCTGGTATAAATAAGCAGGAAGAGAAGGAGCAGCAGGAAGCAAGCCAGATTTGTATTGAAGTTGGACTTCAAAGTGAAGATAACATTTTCTAATACATCTGACCCAGATCCTCAAGGATACGGAGCAGTGTTACTCTGATGCTTAAATAACTTTAAGGGTATGGACAGAGATGGTTTAGGAGGACATGTAAATATGTGTCCTCCAATCTGCCCGTGGCTGGTGTGTTCTTTTTTGCAAAGGAGAAAATACTGAAGAGAGTATAACACAATGCATATCAGAGAAATGAAAACACTGTATGAGCTCATGAGACTTTCTAGAAAATACCCGGACCTTGGTGAGCTCAGTGGTGCAGTTTGGTGTCCTGACTCTTGACACGTGATTCTGTGGCTGGTTGCCACAAGTGAAGTGCAGAAGGGAGGATACAGCAGTACAGTGAGGGAGGAATATGGCATCATGGGGAAGTGGCCATCCCAGTTCCCATTTCAGGCAGGAGAAGAATTTTACAGTGGAGTTAAAAATTTCCTTTTTCAGTCCATCAGGAACAAATCCCAAACAGGAGGATAGAATACTGCTCTGGATGTAATAATTTATTAATACAGAGGGAATTTTGGTTATAAGCCATGCCCATACAACAATAAAGGTGCATTTACTGTATGCAAATCCTAGCCCAAGGATGGCAATCTAAAACCCGTAACCATGCAATATTGTGCAAGATAAATCTATTTACATTACGGTTTTATAGATTATTTTCTCTTGTGTGTCTGTTCTGAACTGACAGAATCCACGGAGCTGAATGCAAAGTAAATCATAAGCAACTCTGCAAACTATGCTTCAATCTCTGGGTTCCACTGACATTAAAACTCCTTTCACCCAGCTTTTGCAGTTCATTCCCACAAAGGAGAAAAATCCCTTTGCTGGCATGGCTCAGTGTTACACGGCATGTATCTCATTCAAATATTTTCTCTCTTTTTATTCCTTTTTTCTTGTTTTTCTGTGCATACTAACTTCAAGGACTATTTCCAGTAAACTGCCAAGGCATAAACAACGTAAATCTTTATTATAGTATAAAGAGTAGGGAAATCCAACATCTTGGCCTTTTCCATATAGCAGCATGTTTTGAAACTTTCCGTGTTTGACGTCCTCTCTGTAATAACAAGGATTAATATGATGTGCCTACAAAGAGATTACGCCAACAAATTACATGGAGGATTAGAGGGAAATCTCATTTTGTGCGCCCATCAAAATAAAACCCTTTCCGACTCGTTGAGAAGCAGCCTTCCTTCCCTCCCTCATTAGACCAAATCCTTAAAAGTCCTACAGCTACAAGAGGACTCAAAGAGCCAAAGCTAACCTATATTCCCAGCAAACTTCTAACCAATCTGTCCTGTAAAGGTCATTTATGCTGACAAACATGAACATGAGTCAGTCCCACATGTCTCTCGTGTGCCACCCTACAGAAACCCCCCAATGTGAGCCAGTGGTGACAGAGTTGGCTGTGGAAAAGTTCCTGCTGGTTTCTAGTAAGCAAAACACAACAATACAAATTCCTGCTCATTTGGAGAACCTTAAAATACTTGACAAACAATATGTTCTGCAGCACATCTGGGAGACCAGATATTTTCGTGTTTATGTTGTGGGTAGCTAAACCAAAACACGTTCCACTTGTCAGTGACCCAGGAAGGAATAAAAAAAAAGGATTCCCGAGAACCTTGTGCTGTGAGTATATGAAAACCCACCCTGCTGGCTCTCCTTCCTGCTTTGGTTAATATCTTCCAGTAAACTACAGTCATCACACGTCTGCACAGCTTATTCCATGTCAAGGATCTCAGACTCCTTCTAAAACTGAGACAATTCAGCAATAACTATCCCTGCCCTGAAGTGCAGCCGTATTTGGAATGAAATGCAGCCACTGTTCAACAATCCAACCCTGTGTAATAATCTCTGACAGAAAGTGAACAGTGACAAAATTGAACTTGTGGGGAAACTATTAGCTGATATGTATTGCACAATAATTTAAACCGTAAATTGTGGAGAATATAAAACTTGCCCCAGCATTTGTTCCCTTTTCTCTTACACTTCCCATTTGGTTTGCATAAATCTACTTACACTGCAATTGTTCTTCCATCACTTTTTTTCTCTTTATTCAGGATTCCACATCCAAGTCCAAATACTGCATCGAGCTGCATCTCTTTCTTTCATAACTGGAGGCTTTGGCTGGACACTGTGGCCACAAAGATCTACTTGGATTTTGTAGAGCCAAATCCTCTTCCTTTCTTTCCACTTCCTCCCTCCTCTCTTTACCAACACAAAGTTATCCAGTCCTATCCAACTCTGACTCTTTTGGAACTGATAACTCCTCTGCTGTGCACGGAATGACTCAGAAGGGTGGTTTGTCTTTTTCTAGAGAACTGTGAGGGCACCTTTGCTGTTAATGTCAGACTGGAAGGCTACTCCAGCTCTCTCCTCTCTTCTTCACAAGTGCAGGTAACACAGCCTAACAGCACGGGCCTGCCAACCTTTTGGGAGCAATCACACATTTTCTCCTTGGCAATCAGACAAAGAGAAAAAGCAAAAAGCATCTGAAGGAGAGTGGGGAGAGGGATGGCCTTGCTGAGCTAGGGAGGGACAATCCACACGCGGTGTAATATTTCTGTGACAAGTGTGAATGCGTTTTAAATGTCGGCTGTTGTAGCAGAACCCCCTGTCTACGCACAGAAGCAACCAATATTTTTGATTTGCTGACACAAAAATAGCTCCCTTCCCCTCTTGCCCTTCTGAGCAGCAACTGCCTGGAGTGCATATGAGGGGGAGAGAGGTGCTGCAGTCTGGCTTGCTTAGGAATCAAGTGGAGGACAGAGCATTCTGAATTCACGGTAGGCTGCTCTGTGGGAGGAAGAATGAATGTCCTTCCCTCTGGGATAACAGGATTAACGCCAATCCCACACATTTGTGTGTGTTCTGAGGTGGATATACCAGCACAAGCCCTTACCACCAGCTAGCATGGAGTGGCATCTGCACTGTGTAATGCTGTGACCCACTCTACTTCCCTGGACGTAGGTTTGAAAATGAACGTGTATATTTATATATATGTGCCTGTATGTGTGCACAAATCACACAGATAAATGTCCTTGCACTATTATAATTAACTACTGGTTTGTCTCTGTTATATTTTTTTTTTCTTTTTGGAAACCCCAGCTAATTGAAACAATACCCAAGTATTTATGTTGTAGGTAGTCCTTCTCTAACTCATGGCTTAAAGAATGTTTATAGAAGTATATGCCAGTGTTCTTGGTACTCATCCACTTTTTAAATATAATTAATATAGTTCTTTCCCTGAAAATGAAACATACATACATTTATATACACATATACAGCCTGGACAGCAACAGTGGGGCCTGTCCCCGAGTCATTTCTTTGACATTTAGCTCTGAAAAACCATCTTTGGCCATCTTCAAGGACCCTGTGGTAGCCAGGGCCATGTCCAAACCACCTGAGTTTGGACTCCCCTGTTTGCAGTCAGCACTTGAATTGCTAATTCACTCCAGATGCCAACACTTCTCATCTGGAAGGATCATCTGCACCTTGTCAGCATGCAAGTCCCTCACAAAAGAAAACCCATGCAGGTTCCCCATAGGTGCTCTTTAAAGATGAGTTATGAAAGATGACTGAAACAATATTCGAAATACTGTTTTACTCACAGTATTTTCCAAATACTGTGTGGGAACAGTGCACTCCATGTCATAATAGTCCAATGAAAACTATTAAGAATGCTAGAAAATGAATCTGATACTGACATGCTGTACTTCTGTGCTTGTAATGCGTCATCAAGATTTCCTGATGTTGCCAAGGAAAGACTTTATGTTAAACAGCCATACAGAGGATGAAAGTGTGTGGAATTCCCAGGATGGAACAATATGGCCATGCTGGCTTTTGGCTTTTGAGCTTTAGTGATGAATACCTGAGAAATTTGGGGTCAGACCCACAAATGCTTAGACAAATGCTTATCTTCATGTATAACTCATGCCTGCAGATCATTGCAGCATTTGGCCCCTGACACAGTTGTTTCAGCACGGAATCTGTACCACAAAGCCCATGGTGTGAACTTGTCCTTGCTGCAGTCAGTGGGACATTCCCTGGAAGCAAAGTTTATGTGAGCCAGCAGAGCTGGCCTGTAAGGGCTAAAACAGCAAATTAGCTGCTCAGATGTTGTGAACTTTAAAATACTGCCTTTCTCTAACTTCAGAAGGGAGAAAAAAAGGATTTTTTTGAATAACAGCTTTATGCTATTTTTCATTATTATATCATTTACTCTGGTATTGTCCCAAGGCCCAAATGAGGTTCCTAGTCAAGGTTTCTTTATACCACATTAAGCAAATGATCACTGCTTGGATTCTAACCATATTTTGCATTTTTTTATAGAGCTTTAACTTCAAAACCTTGAAGCAGTATAGGCTTGATTTGGAGCACTGCCACACTCAATGACATTGACTCCTAACACCAGTTCCAGCCCTGCTTTGGGCAGGATTGATACTTAAATCACTCATCTTCTGTTTGGTGTCACCCTCCACACCAAGAGAGATACTTGAAGTTTACACTGTGACAGAAGTCATGATTTTAAACAGCTTTTATTTTATGAGACAGGAGTGCTAGAGCAGGAAGACTTGTAGATATTAAAAAAAGAAAGAGTCTACCAACTCACTAAAATATAAGATTGGTTTTATTTTATATTTACTGCAAAAAGAGCCATACAACATCAAGCAGATGATGATGAGGCTGTTGGGACACAAGCATTTGGTAGCTGCATCTGGCACTAGCATGGGATGACAGAATCATTGATCAGGGTTTAATTTTAATTTCTTGTCCTAATTTGCATTTCCTATGACTGTTCACTCTATTTCAGCCCTGTGGGTTTGGGATCTGACCAAAAGCCAATTGAAAGCTCAAACCACCAAAAGCCCAGCATTTCTCTCTTTCCTTCAAAATATCGAACAAAAATAAACATCCTCCACCCTGGTCTTTCCCCTCACACATTTATCCACTGGAAAATGTCTGTTCCTCAAGAAACAGGCATGAGTAACATAGAATTCTTTGTGTCATATGTAGAGGAGACTGGCCATTGCCTTTCCTTTGGTCACTCCCAGAAATGAAATGGGTGAGGGTGAGTGTGTCACTCTCAGAAAGAGAAGCACAGAACAAAAGGAGTAGCTGAAGCCTGAGTTCCTCACAGGAATGGCTTTGAATCTTTGTGTATGTGTGGGAAGAGCTTCCTTGATACCATCTGCTTGAAAAGAAAAAGAAAAAACAAATGAAGAATAGGGAACAGAGCAGCTTATTGCCCTTGTACTCTCAAGGTTTACTAAAATGGAGGGATTAGCAATAGTACAGGACTGTAAGAAGGAAACAAACTGATGAACTGGTGGTCCACCATTTCTTTGCTCTGTAATTATTTTATGAAAAAATAACAACAGCTCACCTAGCCATAAGGAGGTTTTTTTTGGTGTCTGGAACAGAACTAGTCCCAATGGGATGGTAAAGCCTAGTTTTACACAGCCGTGTAATAAGACATCCCAGTATGAGAAATTGGCACAAGCTGACAGGGCATCTTCATTTCTGTTTGAAATTGTTGAACTTATAGTTTTTATCTTCTAAGGTGAAGAAAGCCAACTATGGCTTTTCTTATTCCTGCCTGATCTGAGAAGTACATCTGTGATTGTTCCTTTCCACGTGCAGTGCCTGTGCAGAAAGAGCACTCCACCTGCTCGAAAATTCGAAACATGTAGATCCACAGAAGACTGTGAATTAAAATGTGTCAGGGAGAGAGAGTAGGGTTAAGAAATGACGCTTTACTTTCTCCAGAACATAATTATAGGGAAGCAGTTCAGAACATCCAGATTAGGTTATCAAGCAGCCTAATTTAAACACAGTCCCATCCTCAGACAATAAATAATGTACATGTGGTGGGCATGAGTCATCACTCTTGCAACAGTGTCTGGAGCTCCCTACTTTGCATGATTTATGCATTAAAATGTAAATTAAAATATTTTTTCTCATAATCTGAATTCCTGAGAGAGGTCATTTATAGACATTCCTTAGATTAGAACTTCTCTGAGGTCACAACCACCTGTTGGGCTCTGGAGGTGATGCAAAAGGAAGGAGGGGGAGAAAGGGAAGCTTTAGCCATTTTTTGAGGGCTGAGCCCTCAAATCAGTGTCCAGCCTCCTCTTCCCATCTCGGAGTTGCTTTAGTCTTTGTCTCGGAGGCGCAGATCTGCTGTTGCAGCAGCGAGGGGCCGCCGGGTGCGCAGGTGAGCTCGAGCATCGCCCTGAGGCTCCAGGAGGGCTCGCAGCGCGCTGTCTGTCCGTGTGTCCGCTGGCGTCACGCCGTGTGAAAACCAGGCTCCCACTGCTCTAAAAGACGTGCGCTTCCTCCAGAGTCCGAACTCCAGCTGCACGGGCAGCCCCTGCCCAGCCCGGGCTGCCTTAGTCTCTAGTGAGACGTGGGACAAACTCGGGGGCTGTTCCCAGGCGGAGGCCGGGGTTCTCCCGGTGCTCCCTCCGTCCCTCCCACCGGCACCTGTGGGCGCACCGCCTTCCCGGGCCGGGCAGGGCTCTCCCGTAAGGCATTTTCCTAAGGAACCCCACAGCAGGTGGGGCTCGGCCGCGGCTCCCCGGGCAAGCCCCGCCGGAGGCAGCGGAGGACGCGGCGCCCGCGCTCTGATCCCTCCGATTAAACCGTGCCTGGAGGGGATTGCTTCTTAGCAGGCTGCCGGATGCTCGCAGAGTAATTTAAAATCACCGAATCGCTGTTTATTAATATAATGCTCTTAAAATTGAAAGTACACTTAATCCCCCGTGCCCTCGTAACGACTGGGAGGGGAGGGTGGCGTGCGGGAAGGGGGAAGAAGAAGGAGAAGAGGGGAGCGGGCCCGGGTCGTAGCCGGGCAGGGACCAGCGCCTGGCTGGGAGCCTTGGGGAAGCCGCCGCACTGTCGCCTCCTGGCCCAGCCGCCCGCTCGCTGGTGACAGCCCAGCCTGCCCGGGGGAAGCCGATCCTTGTGCACCGCAGAGCGGCACCGCACGGCTCCGCTCCGGCCGCACCCGCCCTGCCAGCGCCCCCTCCCTCATCCATCCTCCCCCCAGCTCAGCAGGGCGGGCGGCGGCCACCGCAGAGGCGGCCCGGCAGTGCCGGCAGCGCCCGGGCGGCGCGTCCCTTCCCGGGAGCCCCGCAGGAGGAGCAGGACAGGGGGGAGCAGGGGGCGCGCCCCGCGCCCCCGCCAGGTTTCACCTCCATCGGTGATGCCGCCAGCGCTGCGTCCACCCCCATCCCCGGAGGGCGCCGCCGGGGCTTTCCTGAGGTGAGTGGCCACCTCCGGGCGGCTGTGCCTGTCCCCGAGCTGGGACAGGGCTCCGCGCTACGATGTCCCCGGCCGAGGCGAGCGGCCCGCTCCGTACAGGACAAGAGGACCAGGGAAGTTTCCGTGCGGGACAGCGGAGGCAGCGCGGAGAAAGGCGGAGCACCCGCCCTGGAGCTCCAGCTGCTTTAGGGGACGCGTACGGGAGCAGGGAGGCACCTGGAGAGCCGGCCCAGGTGGAGCGAGAGCAGCTGGTTGGAGCGGGGGCGGGGGGAGGAAGAGAGAAGGTGGAGAAGCGGGCGGGGACAGGAGGGGATGGGGGAGCCGCAGAGGGGGGAGATGGGGAAGGAGGTGGCAGCAGCTCCTGTGCATCGGTGCCTCGTCCCCCCGCTCGCCGGCTGAAGTACCGTGCTCTGCTCCCCGAGGTCGGAGGTGCCTCCGCCGCCCTGGGCACCGCTGCCACACGCGGGAGCCGCGCTTTCCTTCGTGGTTCCGCCGCGCAACTGTTGGGAAAAGTGGCTGTGCGCGGGCAGCGACTTAGCGCAAGGTGAGGGGCGGTGTGTCTGTGCGGGGTGTGCGGGGCCGGGCGGGGGTCGGTGGCGGACTGCGCTGCCCCGTTCGCTGCCGGAGACCTGCGGGCTCCGTGCCCGGCTCCCGGAGCGGGGCAGAGCGCCTGGCCCGGCCCGGCCCGGCCCGCGTTGTGCTGCGCGGTGGCCGCCGTCGCTCCCCCGCGCAGCGCGGTGGCAGCAGCGCTCGGGAAACTTTGTGCGGTCCCCTTTGTGCGCAGGGAGCCGCGGTGTGTGCGCGCTGCGCTGCTGCTCGCCCTGATCCCGCGGCTGGCGGCGGGGTGCTTGTGTGTCTGTTTGGGTTCGGAATCAATATTTATTTACAGGACTCGGGTATTAATCACTCATGCCGTGGAAAGCTCATTAGCGGCGACCTGTTTCCATGACAACGGGACCCCTCGGAGCCTTCGGGGTTTTTCTATTTGCCCGATTTTCTCTCTTTTCGTATTCGCATTAGTATCGTGTTTTGTCACCGGGGACAAAACCAAGCTAATAAACCCTGCGTGATCCTGTGGCCCCTGTTCGCTTTTCTTCCAATGCTCAACGATTTCCCCAGACCTAATTAACGATACGTGGATGTGATTAAGCAAGTGTGACTTATACAAGGTTTCTGAGTAGTTGTTGTGCTGCATTACCTCGTTTAGCTATAAAGCTCGGACTAGGACGTGGTCTGACTTGTCTCGTGTTCAAAGTACTCCTGAGACGTGTTAGTGCTGAAAACTGTGATGTTACTTGTCTTTTTGCTCGTGTGTCATTTGGCGGCACAGAACCCTTTGAGGAGCATTGTGTTGCAGCCTCTGCTACAGCTGAGCTGGGAATCAGTGGTGACTTCCTGTGTAACTTTGTCATCGTGCTGCCGTGTGACCTTGACAGGTCTCTTCAACTTCTTCCTACCCTACTCTGCCCAGCAAAAGGAAATGTCGCTCACTTGCACCTGTGCTCTGAGCTAATCAAGCAAAACACCATATCTAAGATGGAGTACTGTTAAAACTAAGTATATCAGTGTATTGTCTTCTGTTACGAGGAGTGAATATATATTATACATTCCTTTTCCCTAATGGTAGAGGTAAAAATCCCCCTTTTTAACTCCAGTCTTTATTTAACATGACACAGTCCTGCTGGTCTTCAAAAGATGTGTACTGTTATCATCCAGCTGAAAAGAGTGGTTCTAATGCCATTTTTAACTGCTTTCCTGGGTTAACTGCATCAGAGTCAGGTAAAAATGAGAGTCTTTAGCTTTCTACAATTTGTAGGAATAACCACTGTCACAAAGAGTACACATCCAGTGAGAAGATGCAAGAGTAAGGAAAGAAAAGGCTGTGAAACTGAATGACAGTCTTGATCACTTGCCTCAGTATTGCAGCCTGAGAGGGACTTAAAAGCTTTTTTTAGAGAGAATGAGCAAACACACACTTCTAACTTAACTACATGTTAGGTTAAACATCTGAAACTCTTCTCCAAACGTTCATAGTTTTGCAAGAGACAGTTTAATATATAGTGTTATGTTGAGAAGCATTGTGAGTGTGTAAGGAATGTTTTAGAATATTCAGTTCTGAAATGCTGCCCGAGAGATGTTCAGTTGTGACTGTTTCAGATTACAGGAGTAGGAAGTTATAATAGTAGGGGAACTTCTGTATGAAGCATACATTCTTTCTTCTTTCTTGAAACACTCCTTCTGAGTGAATAAATTGTTATAAAATAACTGTCTCTTTCATATTGTGAGAAAGTCTATCCTCAGCTCAGTCCAGCAAAGTGCTAAAACATACGCCTCATTCCAAATGCATTAGAGTAGGCAAAGCACACTTCAAGCTTTTACTGAAATACCTTAAAGGTTTTTTAACCGAAATACCCCTAAGGCCTGTGACCTTGACTTTTGTATTCTGTTTTTTAGCAACCCAGTAGCGAGATACCTGACTGAAAACATTTCTCGTGAGTTGAGGACCATCACCAGCCCCTAGTTACCAGTGAAGTAACTTTATGACAATCCCATGAATAGAAAGAAAGAAATGAAATCTTAGTTGTCATCTTGTCTCCTTTGGATGTCATTGACTTAAATTTCCATGCTGAACAATTACATTTCTACTACATAGTGCTGCACAGTCAATACAAGTAGAGAGAAAGTGATACAGGTTTTACTCTGTGCTTTACATCTTCTGTAAAGCTCGGTCTTTTATTATTGGTGGTAGTAAGAACAGATATTCCAGTTCATTTTTCAGACCCTAGTTGCCATGAGGAGGAAAAAAAAAATTCCTAGTTTTATTTTTTAAGACTGATAACAGGCAGCAAGAAAGATAATTTGTAACAGGCCCTTATTACTTTTATAGATATTTTCAGAACAATAATCACTTAAGGTTGTGAGAAGACATCTGAGTATATAAAGCTGTCACTGATAAAGGGGTTTTGTTTGAGGGAGTGGGAAAAAAGTACATAGACGTGAAGGCTAAGTCTGTAAATATGGATAATCATATTGGTTTGCATTGTGTTCTATTCAACATGATACCAAAGTAACTTGGATATAATGTACACTGATTTTCATAAGCAAAAATGCTTCTAATGGTGGTCATATTCAAGATACAACAAATTTCTCAACCTGCCTGTTGCTCAAACTTTGCTGTCAGGTGGAAACAGACTTAATACTCTTCGTTTCTCTTGTGCTGGAAGTCCCACACCTGGGATGAATAAGATACTGGACCAGTATTTAGAGGGGGTGGTTGAGCTCCTTTCTCTGTAACTGATCTACTCTGCACAAGTCACTTTACCCCTCTATTTTAACTTTTCCCTACCCCCATTCATCATCATCGTTCAGTGTTGCTTATTTGGAGTGTAGAGTCTTGCCATGTGCATATCTTGTGCCCAGAGAGATCTCTGGGGAAGCAGCAAAATGTTGCTGCAGCACAATAACAAATGGTAGCCAGCATTTTTCCTGTCTCAGTCCTCTGTGCCCCAGTGATCTGAGAGGCAGTGAGATTGTTGGAGATCAGTGGGAAGATGCTGTAGAGGAATTACTTCCAGTGCTGCTTCCTTAACATTCATTTTGCTGAATATATTTGAAGGAAACAGCTTTCAGAGGAAAAGTTCACGGATCTGTACTCCAAGGACTTGAAAACAAAGAATAGCTCATCGCTGCTTTTCCTGTTTGCTGTCAGGTTGCATGTACTGGTTTTCTGGATGGAAAAATAAGGCAATTTTGAATTTAAAATAGGCGTATTGGCAGCAAGGGGCTCGTGAAAGGCAGAGACCAGCACTAAATATCCAAAGTGAAATGTTTTTGGGATTTTTTTCTGTGTTTTTAGGAGAGGGTTGGGCAGGTGAGTTTGCAGGTATACTTTTTGAGCTTATAAAATACAAAACTTCATTTGACAGGAGCGAGTAATGGTGTTAGGAAGGTATGAGAGATGTTTCTGTTATTCCAGTTGGGAGCTCAGTTATGTTCTTCATAAACTACTATAAAGTGTTTGTATTTCAAATGGTGATGTACTTGATTTAGCTATAAGGTTTTTCGTTTGGTCTTCATTTCAAAAATCACCCTAATAATCAATACTTCTGTCAAACCAGTCTTTTAGATTGAGGCAGGATTGCTTCGTATGAAAGGTTTGCAGATGAAAAACTGACTTTTAAAGGGCTCTGTCTTATATATGGTAGACTTACTTCTGCTTTTCATCAGTATTTAACGGCCAAACTTAAGATAAAACAAATATATTTTTACATACCAGTGGTAATGTAAAACTCTCCTGTTTCCGTCATTTTGTTCTTTTTAAAAATGAAACTTCTTAAACATGAAGATGTAGAAAAGCTCCTTTCTGACCTTTAATTTACTCACCATATTCTTAATGAACTGTGTGTAATAATTTCAAAACTACTTAGGCTTTTAAGGCCCAAGTTTGAAACAACCCTGTCGTTAGCGAGCAGAGACTGAGTAACAAAGAGACCAGGACGATTCAATATGAGAAGAAATTGACCTATTTTATTTACAAAACTTGCTCATTTATACCTTAGCACATAGACTGATGTTAAGGTTATTGGTTCCCTGACCAGCCACCCCCCCAGAGTGATTGGCTGAATCCAATACACCTACTTCAGATCATTTTCCCTTCGTTATGAAAAACAATATCACAGTTTACATATTATTCCAATTGTTTTCCTTTAGCGTCCGTGAGAAAGCAAGGCTTTCACACAGACACTGTTAGAAACTGAGAAATCTCTCTGCAGCCAGGCTTTTAGCATTTACACAACCCAAAGAAATCTGTGTTTTAAAAAAGGCTCTCTGGAGGGATTCCTCTCCCTGTCTCTAAAATGCCTGATTACACACATGCAAATTCACATGCTCAAATTCCCAAGTCATTTTGGAAGTTTTGGACCTGGGCATTGTTTCCTACTCGTGAAATAGAGACATCAGTTCAAATTACTTCAGAATTGGAATTCCTCCCATACCTGTTTTGCTCAGAGGAGTGGTGGGGTTGAGCAGCACCTCAGCCTTGAGATGCTGCTGCTGCTCTGCCTTTTCACTTCAGCTGTGGGACGGGCTGGCAGCTCCTCCTGGCTGTGCAGGGGGAAGAAGCCAAGGAGCGGATTTGGGATGTTCTCTGGGAACAAGGCAGGGAGAGGCCTCCCCTCTGCATGTGCCTGCCTGCTTCTCCTGCAGTCTCTTGATTTGTAGGCTGACCTTTCCACACCAGTGAAGCTTAGCAGGCCCTCCCAATTTTTTCACTTCATGCCAAGATGTCTGATGTTGCAGACAGGGAGTCTGCTCCTGCTCTATTTGGAGGCAAGGGCAGAATTCTCACTGATTTCCATAGGAACAAGATGTATTCCCAAACATACTTCAGTAGCTAGAAGGAAACTTCCTAATAAAGAACCAGACTCACGAAACACAGGACATGAAGCATTGTTCTAAGATTCAGGGCTCTTAGCAGTAACGTGTCTGAGGAGGGAGTGCTGCAAGCAGCAAATCTCAGGGCATTCCTGGCAGCACTGTGGAGGGTTATCCGCTCTCATTCTGCCCAGAGAAACAACTGAGGCTTCAGCATGTTACTGATAAAACCTTATTTATTCTAATGGATGCCATTTGAGCCCCTCAGGTCATATCAGGAGTGGAGCTTTAGGAGCAGTGAGCTGTGATGTGGTAGCTGTTGCACAAAGGACTTGCTACGTCAAGCAGAAAAGGCAGCGGGATTTCAATTTACCTGAAGAAACAAAATGCCCTCTCCCATGCTGATGTGGGAGACTCTTGGAAGTTACCAGGGAAAACTTTGGAATGCAATTCTGCTGCTCTGAGTTGTTGTACTCCTGCCAGACTGGTTCCTAACTAAAACTTTTTTCTTTTTCTTCCTTTGGATGTTATTTTTTTTAAGGTGGAGATGTTCCAGCCCTCATTTTACTGACATTCCTGTGTTGCTGTTTCACAACAGTGAATCCTCTCCAGTTACAGGTTTTTTCTTTAAGAGGGGTTAAAAGGAATCACCTAAAGCCTGTTGGAGGCAAGGGCTTCCAAAATGTAACTCACATATATCTGTGATTCCTTCCTTTCCCAAATCCATGTATTCCATTAATTTTGCCACTAGAAAGGCACTGTTCTGTCCAAGTAGAGCTGTCAGAGTGCAAGGAAGTGGTGGGAAGATATAGATTAGTGCTTTTGCCATTTGTGCTGCATTCCCATACATGAGAGCCTCAGGGCTGCTTCTTTACACAATTTTCAGCTTGTGGTAGTCAGAATATCATTTTCTCTGGTTGTCTCCCATCTTAGACTGGTTTGTTTTTGTGCTGAATGTTTGGGAAAATGCATTTTTTTCCCATGTGGTATCTTAAGAGCATCAAGATTTGTTAAATTCTTCTTTGCTTACTCCCCTGCCCAATGATTATTAGACTTATTAAAATAAAAAAAGCTTTGTCTTGTAAAGTACATAGCTTACATGCTTTCCCCTTATGTCACTTTTCAGGTAATTACTATTTTAACAGTTGAAAATATAGACAAAATTCTAGAGAGAGAAACTTTTCCAAGGAAATTACATCCACTTCAGACGTTTTAGCTTGAATGGCAAATATAAGTGTTTGATACGCATTAAAATCCAGAGTTAAGTTTGAGTCCTTTGTTCATGTCTTGTTTTTTTCAGTATGACCATTGCATATCATTGGACAGAAAGCTGCCAAGATAATAGACCAAGCTTCCTATCCTCAAGGTACAAAAAATTTCTATTTCTGAAGGTACAAATATCCCAAAATGCAGACCTTGAACACAAAACTGCCTGAATGATTCACTTGAAAGCTGTAGCCCAAAATTTCATGGTCCTGAAGAACTTTTTATCCCAAAGGAGGGAGATGTCAAGCATGTGTGAATGGAAATGAATGGGAACTGAACAGCATCTTCACAGGATAGGTTTAATTTCTATTTCATGGTGAGAAAAAGACATTCATTCTTCTAACATTCATACTGTCAACTGAATTCCCCTTATAGATTAGTGGTGAAGGAGTCCTGACCTGAATAAAACACTGTTTCAGTATCTGGCTTCTTGGGAGACAGTATCACTGACAGGTAGGGCTGGAATGTAAAAGTCATGGCAGAAATCAGTGGGTGGCTATTCTCAGTACTGAAACCATTTCTAAGAGGCAAGTTCAGCTCATTACCCTTTTTATTTGTGTGGAGTTGTAAGAGTAATTCACTGTGATCCTGCTGTAAAGTGTTGTGATGTAGCAACATTTTGTTGATTAAGATACTGCTGGAAATTCATTTTTAGAAATACTATTGGCAGGGATTTAGAAACCTGGACTCCGGCCAGAAAGTGAACAATTGCTGGAGCCAGCTCTGCGAGGAGATTGTATACACACAGGTTGGAGATTTGTTAATTATTACTTTGTGTTGCAGCCCCTCTCATCCCTGTTTGGGCAAGTCTGTGAGTTCCTGTGGCAGGTGATGTAAGGGGCTGGCAGAGGCACTGCTCCAGTGCAGGGACATTGGCCAGGGCAGTGGCACTGAGCCGTGTCCCACAGCCTTAAGGGCAAGTGGCAAGGGTCCCATGGCCTTGGTGCTGCTCTGCTTCTACCCTGTGGTTTTGGACAGGTATTTCTGCTGCTGGAAGAGCAGCAGGGTGCACAAATCACTGTGCTCACTTCTGCTGCAAAGATCAGGCCCTGTCATTCTTCTTCCCATTTCCCTTCTTCCTTTTCTCTGCTCATTTCCCGACTAGGGTCGGTCAAAAGCAGCTGCCTTGAAACTCCAGAGGGTTCACGTCAGAAACAAATTTTATACAAGAAACCAGCTCACATCGTGTGTTGCTGGTGATAACTGCTTTTTAGGAGCCTCACACATAGAACTATATTGATAAATTGCAAGCTTGTTTTGCAACAATTTGCCTTTATTTCAGAGTAGAAGGGCACAAGTGAAGAGTTACTGAACAGGGCTCGAATATTTCTTTAATATGAAGTAACTGTTTTCAAGATGGGTATCCTACTTTTGCAAGTCCATGGGCAAATTCCTATTTATTTGAATGGGAGCAGGGTCAAACCCCATATGCCTGAGGGCTGCTATTGTGAAAGAAAACCTTTGCTGAGTCCCTTCTGCAGGAGTTGGGATGCGCTCCTGGGCAGTAAGCTAAATATAACAATGAGAAATTAACGAGGAAGGGAATTGGCAGCAATGGTACTATTTTTGCCTTTCTGCTCTTTATCATCTGGGCCATGATCTCATTGCAGCCACAGAGACACGGTGGGAATACAGTCATGGATGGCTGCACTCCTTCTAGGAAATCAGGGCAGCAAGGCAGGGTAAGGAGCTGCTGTTTATGTGAGAGAGCCACTGGAATGTGTTGAGCCCTGCCAAGGAGTGGGTGAAGAATGAGTTAAGAGCTTATGTGTGAGGGTGACAGAGCACTGGAGCTGGCTTCAGAGAGAGGCTGTGCAGTCTCCTTCTCTGCAGAGATTCAAAACCCACCTGGATGCAATCCTGTGGAACTCGTTCCAGGTGACCCTTGAGCAGGGAGCTCAGACTGGATGATCTCCAGAGGTCCCTGCCAGCCCCATCCATTCCATCTTTCTGTGATTAGATTGCCACACTTCTGTGACTGCAGTCCATTAATTCAGTCTTCGTTAGACAGTCTCTCCTTTCTCATGGTAATGTTATTAATAGCAGGGAGAGTTGTAGCCATCATTTGTCATTTAAGCCCTAAGGCCAGAGTCTAAAGTTTGCTGGTTTTTTTTTTTCCTGGGATCTATTGAACATGAGAGAAATAAATATGGATCTATGTGCACACATAGCTCTCCTTAAAATTAATTTGCATTACATGTGTTCATTTTGTGCTTTTCTATTGGTCTGCTCTCTCTGTGATGAGAGCTGCAACAAGGTTAATGCTTATGGCAAATTTTGGCTCAGTTTTTAACCTTTATTACTATTTCTTAACTCCACCTAGCTTCTCCCTGAACCTTCTGAGTTTGGACTGCAGTGAGAAATTTTCGGTAGCATGAACCTGAGTTCAAGTGACTGAGAACTATTAAGAATACAATTTAACATAAGTAACATTGAACACAAGTAACATTGCTCCAAACTTTCTGCAATGATGGAAATGAAATACAGAAAAAACGTGTTCACAAGGCTTCACAGATTGAAACATTTAAGGCATTATTTTTCTCTTTTGATCACTGAAATGTAATCCAATAGTCTTAAACCAATGGTACTGGTAGACCAGCCTTAAAGCTTAAAGCTTCAAGCCAGAGCTCCCACCATGGTTTTCAGAAGCACCCTGTGCTGTGCCTGTGTCACAGAAAGCCCCAGTCACAGTTCTTGGTGCCAGTTGCTTTTCAAGGAAAGATAAAAGAGGAGCAATATTCTCAAGGAGGTCAACACTTTTCTTAAGCAGGATATGTTTGTTACTGTCTTTTTTTGATAATTCGGTTCAGAAAGCAAGCATTATTTTTGCTACCTCCTGCATATTGCAACACACAATTAAAAACCCTGTATGAGATAAATAATGGAAATGAAACTGTAGTGTGATCACTCACCATGATCAAAGCTGAGATTTCTCCTTAGTTTCTGAATTTGCTCTGCCTTCCCTGTTCTGTGTTGTCGGCCCTGTATCCTTTTTCGGGTGGGCTTAGGCAGGCAAATGGAAATCTTGTAATTTGCTTTGGTTACCGCGGTTGGGATCGACTCTGTTTTGCAGTTTACTGCTGGCATGGGCTGGCTGCCCCGTAGCTGCCAGCAAACTTCCAAAATGAGCCAGGCTTCTACCTCAAAAGTATTTGTTGGGGTCTTCTTCCTCTTCATGTCTTCCACATGAAGTGGTGCTGGGGCCACTGGCAATGGTTTTGTTTCAGGCAGTTCTGATCAGAACTTGGAGAATCATTTTCATGTTTCATGAGCCTAATTCTTCTTCCCTTTGCTTTTTCCTTTCCTTTGCTTTTTCCTTTCCTTTTCCTTTCTGCCTGGTATGAAGTAAATGTTGTGGTGTTTTAGTTTCAAGTATCGAAACCAAACAAATGTTTAGCCCATTTAAACATTAGTTTCTTTTCTAATTTTCTTCCAATTCAGCTGCCAAAACAACAAAAAGTGCCTGTCAGTTGCATGGTCCTTATGGAGAATTTGTATCTGGCACAGAGTGGCCCTCCACAAGAACATGTTTTTTCCTGTGAATTGAGATGCTGAGCACATAATATGATCAGCTTGTTTCCAGAGCCATCATCATTGCAAGCCCTCAGATGTGCTGTCCTCTTGCACCAAGAGCATTTTCCATGATTGAACAGCCAGAGACTTAGAGTTTGAAGAGTTTAGGAAACCACTAAAAAACCCCAAGGCTTTGTTTGAGTAGATTACTTATGTCCATTTCTTGAAAACAAAACTAAGACATAGTCCTCAAGGAATTTGGTATCTTAGTTCTTAAGCCCGTAATGGCTCTGCTTATCACAGAATCACAAATTTTTTAATCCTCTTTCAGTAAGTGTAAAAAGTATTTTGTGATAAATACCTCTCAGGTTGTGAGGTGGAATTACCTCGCATGTTGTTTCTGTATCCAAGCTGAGTGCAATCCATAAGAACGATGGTTTTATTCATTTGGGGGGGGCAGGAAGAAGGATGTAACCAGAATTAATTTGTCTAGCTATGAGTAGCAAAGCAGACCCAGTAAAGCAAGCTGTGTGTTCTACTGCTTGCTACTGCTAACAAATGTAATAATATACCAAAAACAAACACAGTGACCCCGCAAGCATTCACAGCAAGAACTTAAAAATTCAGAGCCTGAATTTTGAAGTACCAAGTGATGATGGATGCAATGGAAATTAATTGGGGATGGCAGTTTTCTCTGGCCTTCCTTTCCCTGTGAAGGGGATCCAGAATTTCCAACAGGGCTAAGCAGAAAGGCCAATGCCTTAAAATACGTGAACCAGCACCTAAACCTGAAGTTTGTTCTGTCACAAGCGTGAATGATCTCTGCAAATGTGATGATATGAGTAGTTAGGAGCAGTTCTGGCACATAAGGAGGATGAAATAACGTCTGAAGAACGTACTGCTTTAAGACAGAAGTAGTAAAGTGCCACTTAAAATTTAAAAAATAAATTCTTCTGCATGGTCTGGCTTTTTTAATGGTGTGCTGTGGCAGCTTTTGGTCAAAGCTGAAAGTCACCAGAACACAAACCCTTCGTTGTTTTGCACCATACAAAGCACAATACAACAGAAAGTAAAGCCATCAAAACACAAGTGATCAGAAGGACGCAGTAAGGCATAAATATCTATACAATATTAGAGTCTTTAAAAAGAAAAAAAAAGGTGATATCTCATTCCTGTTTCATTGTGACAGCAAAAGGGAATAGCTGCTTTCCTAGAAACAATTTAATGACCAGTGTGAGTCTTGGATTGGGCAGATGACACAGGAGGAGGGTGTAAGGGTGGATGTTTAGGTCAGGTTAAGCATCCTTCTCTCTTGTTGGTATTGGCTGGGCTAGATTTTTTTTTATCTAAATATAGGGAAATTGTATTTCTCCAGATATACCCTCTTAGCTTCTGGCTGGCTGCCTCACAGGTACATTCTGTCTGGCAGCAGAGCCACAGTTTTGTGTTTAATAGCTGCTGGTGGGAGTTTTAATCCATAGAATTTGTCTAATTGTTCTTGAAAGATAAGTAAGCTTCTGTCACAAACAGAAATCCAGTTAAACTGCCCTCTGTGTGGGAAAACCACCTCCTTTTGTTGTTTTTCAAAGTGTTATCTGATAGTTCTTGTGTTATGAGAAGTGATGCAGGATTGCTGCCTATTCAGTTTGTCAATGCTGCTTGTAAATTTTTGTAGACTTTTATCAAATTCCTTCCCATCTGAATCTTCCTAGTCTGCTCAAATGCTTTGCATACAGAAAACATTTTACACCTCTTACTATCCTTGTCATTCCTGATCCCTTTCCAGCTCTAGAGATGTAGAAAAATCATACCATGATATAATGAGCTTTTCTTTTTCCCCACTTTTTTTTTTCTCATCAGCTTCTGAAATTCTATCTGCTACTGAGTGCTAAATCACTATCTGCATGGAACTGATATGCATTATTTCATTATTGCTCTCCTCTCTCTCTAAGATGCAGTAGCCTGCCCAGTGCTGAGGGAAAGATTTCCTGCCTGCATTGCTTTGCATTTACCAGCATGAATTTCATTTGCCATTTTATCCCCCAGTTCCTCAGTGAGGGATGGATCCTGCTGGAATGATTTCTGGGTGAAGGCAAGGAAGTGTTCTCCAAGCTGGGGGTGCTTTTAGGAGGGAGTCAACTCAGCGTATGGGAAAGTGTGTCTTGGGACTTGCTGTAGTTTTGAGAAACTGGAACTCCTAAATTCTCTGAAATAAATTTGCTCAGGAAATTCTGTTGAACCTGTGCATTTCTTTGCCTCCTGGCACAGAGTCTTTGAAGGGCTGAATGGGCAAAGCTTGACAGAAGGGTAGTAACAGTGCGAATGTGGAAGCTCTGCCTTACTAGTTTTCAGCATCAAGGGCAGCAGTGAGACAGGAAAAGAGACCTGGAATCACAAAAGAAGAGATAGAGGTTGGTCTTCACTGGAAATCCATTAACTTAGATACAGCATCCTGATGGCACAATGACACCGTGGCACTTGATCCGCTGACAGCAGAGACACTCCTGTTTGGCTTTTCTCAGGTGGCAGCACTAAAGCTCTTTTCCACTATGGCTCTGTGCTGTGTTTCTTGTACAGATTTAAAGTTTCTGTGACAGAAATGGCTCTTGGTTTTTGCTCCCTGTGCACTGTTTTGGTCAGCAGTAGGAATTGGTCTCCTTGGTGCTGAGAGAAGGGACCTTCAACGTGATCAGATTCCCAGTGTTCATTCAGACTGCTTTAAAACTATGTGTCCTCAGGGATGCAGTAGTTGGGTTCCTCATACAAAGGATTCTTCAGATGTGTCTCCTCACCGAACAAGAAGAAAAACCTTTGAGGTTGTCAAATCTTCCTTCCTCTATGAACCATAAGTTTTGTCCAAGTGGAAACTTGCTGTTTTCAGTGAGTCACCGGATGTTGAGGGATTTTCCCTTCCTGCTGTGGCTAGAGGAAGGGTAATCAGCACCTCTTTGGGAAAGCAAGTTTCAGTGACTGGTGTTGCAAAAGAGTTTGGTTTGTTGTGGAGTCACAGAGCGTGCTTAGCCAAAGTACTTCTGAGGACTGTTATCTAATAGTCCTCATGTGAGTTTATCTTGAGGAGGCAGAACAATCACTGGACATTTTAAACAACAAACAATAGCAACTCAGATCAGATATTGAAGGAGATAAGAGTTATTTTTGCAATAGCCCTTTGTTGTAGCATCTTTGTGGACACCTGAACAGTTTGAGGTGCCTCCATTTGCAAATGTGGTATTAATGTTGTTTTTATTTTTAGGGAATTTACCTTATTTCTTTGATTTACTCTGTGAATTCCAGTTCTTTCTAGAGCTGTTTAGACTCATGTTTAGTCATGCTATTATTTTAGGTTAAGATATAAGCTTTACTAGTATTAACCTTTTATATCATCAAAATTTTTATGCTTTTCCTTTATTTGCCTTCTTTGCTGGGGAAGTAATCTACAGAATACATTTTCTTAATGGGTATCATAAAGGTATTCAGAGCTTCCAACAGCTTTATACATAACCTTGTGCTGTCTTAAGATACAAGGAATACTTGGAGTCATTTATCTCTCCAGATTTTTCCCCCTCATTCTGTTTTTACTTACTTGATTGGCTCATTTCAGCCAGTATCTAAGTTCTGCCTCCTTTTGTGCTGCAGGGGCGTTCACTCTCTGCTTGTACAGGTTATTCCAACACCTATATGACAGAAGAACTTTGGTCTGTGTTGTCCTAAGGCACAGACTGCCGAGTTCTTGAATTTTTGAGATCTGTGCTGTTATCACGTGAATATTGTCCTTGGACCCCGGGTTAGCAGTTTGATGTATGTAGGAATGGCCTGGCTAGTGAGCAACTAGTTAATCTCAGCAATGGGCAATTCCTCCTCCATTACATGCTACACCTTTCTCAGTTCATTTACTGCAGCATTTTATTCTGTATTCTGCCGCGGCAAAAGCAAAGTGCTCTCAAACCTCAGTTTAACTTCTTTCTGTGAAGTGCTTTTTCTTTAAGTTTGGAGGTCATGATTTGCCTAACCATGCTGACTTGGCTGTGCCAAACACAAATGTAATAAGCAGCCTGTTTAATTTCAGGCTGATAGTCTTGCTTATCTTCCCCTAAAACCTTGTACGTAACCCTGAAGTAGAATACTTCTGAATTAATTCTCTTACTGATGTGGTTCTCAGTGATGTTATGCAAGTCCTGGTTCTTACATGCTCTTGTAAGTAACATAATCCTCTTGTAGTCCCTGCATCTGTCCTTCACGTGGCTGGAAGTTGCCATGCTTTCAGCTCACCAGAGGTCCACAGGCAACTTTCAGCATCAGATTTCTTCTGCTGGTAACAGTCTGGGTTCTTTGCAGTTTGCAAGGTTGCTGTGTACTGTGTATAGTTGGATTTTCTTCCATTGGCACATCCTCATGTCCTCAGGAAGGTTCAAGGCTGCATCTCCCAGTGGTCGTGCTGTGTTACCCTGGTTTCTTGTCAGTGCAGTATTCCTTATTTATCTCTAATGATGAGGCCAAGCCATAGTTGGCCCTCTCTGTCACATTTGACTAAAAGACAATCAACTGCTGCCAGAAATAAGGTTTCCTAAAGCTGTCTCACCCTTAGCTGGTGCCCAGTGCTAGCAGATAGGATGTGACTGACTCATTGGACTTGATGTATTCACACACAACCCAGTTCTCTCCACCCAGTGCACTCAGCAGCACCTTCTTGGTCTTCCAAATGGAGATGTTCATATTGATTTGCATGTGGAAAGCCCCTCTCCACCAAACTGAGTACAGATACAGATCTGTGTGCTGCAGAAAGTCATTAAAGATAGGTGACAGGTGTCCTGGGAATGTCTAAATATCTGCCCGGGGAATTCTGCTTAGGGACCATTAACTCACCCCTCTTCTGCAAGAGGCATTGAGTGGACAGCAGATTCCTTGTCCTGGTGCAATTTTGGTGGGGTTAGCTTTGTTTCTCTTCCTAGAATACCATTCTGTGCTTGATTTTGGAAATGAAGCACAGGGTGCAGCAGTCTGTCCCCCAGAGCTGGGCCCTTCACAGGGCTGTGCCCAGAGATGGGAAACGAGAGTGACCACACGTGATCAATCCATCATCATGGGCCAGTAGGCAGCTCCTGCTTTAGGTTATGTGAGCTTATCCAAAAGTCTTGTTCCCACCATCCCTCTCTTATTAGTGTCAATTATTGGATAAATGCTCAGCCCGTCCTTTTGATGAAGTTGATCTTGGACAAGGAAAAAAAAAAGAGACGACAGAGCTCTAGTGCCCAGAAAACTCAAGTTTTGTATATTCATAACTGCCTGACAATAACAGGGCTGACATTTCGAGTAAGGCCCTTCACAGGTATGTGCAGCATTGTTTAACTAGTAATCCATTAAAAATATTAATTCTTTCTTTAAGTTCCTGAAAATCTGTAACTTGTTGCCTTGAATGTTTAATCTTTGAATTCTCTGGAGGTGAGAGTTTGGGGAGAGGGGATATGTTGGTGAAAATCACACAAAAGTGCCCATTGCGTGGTACCAATTGGACAGATGTGGGCTACAACAAAGCAAACAGACATCAGTTGTTTGGATCTGAGACTCTGGCCAGCAAAACTGACACTGTTCCAAGTGCTCAAGGAATTGTTCTTTCCAAGCCATTTGTAAAGTGGCTTAAAACTTTTCTCAGTTATGAAGTAATATATGATGATTACTATGGGAATAAAAAACACCACCCTTCCTCCTGTTTTCACCTACATTCTTCCTTAGCTACACTGAGTCTTCAAATAATTGGAACAGGATTTCAATTTTCATTCTGCATGACTGGTTTTAATTTTGAAGTGTATTTAGGAAAACTCTTTTTATTTATTAAAACTCTTTTTAACCACGACAGTGTACAAAAATACCTACTCCATACCTGGTAGTCCAGCTACCAGTAGTAAGTGCTAATGTTTTTTAACTGAGGACATTTTCCTAAACATGTGAAAGAAATGCTGTTTTATTACTCAAAGGCAGATACTTGTTCAGTTGTACTCTAGCCTGCGTTTTGCATAAATTTGCTTCCTGTGTGCAGCATCCTTTTCATTCCTGCACCCTTATCGTTGCTAAGCGGCTTTCTCAGTTGTTGATCCATCTTCCCACTCCTCATTTTTATTAATATCTTATCTTTTATTAGATTCTTGCTTCCATTTATATAGTGCACTGTGATTCAGCATAGTTAATAGGTGGTTTTTACTGAAAGGCAGTAAAAGGGCTTTTGGAATAGGTTTTGAAACATATTGTAGTAGGTTTGAAAATGAGATTTGTCACATTTAGTATCTTGAGACAATGTAGCTTAATCCAGGCAGATTGCGGAAACATCTAATAAGTGGAGAACTTATATGATATTTAAAATTTTCACTGAACATGAAGTGGGAATTGTGGAAAATCATTGCTTTCCTGATTGTTCAGGATTGCACAAGGTTGTGACTCACCTTTTCTTTCTAAACCCGTTCCTTCTTGAAATACACAAAAAATCCAGAAAAACAGGTGAGCTTAGTCTGGTGGAACATGTTCTCACAAGGATCTCTCTGAAAGAAAAAAAGTCCTGTTATATCTCACATATCTCTCTCATATATATATAAGCCATATATCATATCATACATATTATATATGTGCCATTCATAATAATGTTTCATATTTATCCCATCTTTTGTATATGTATCACATATTGTATTTGCCATGTATCATGATATAATGCATGATTTCTATAATCATGGTATCATATCTAAGAGGTATCACATGTTACATGGTACAATGTCATATATATGTCATGTGATACATGGCACATCATGTCCTAAGTATCATGTCACGTGTATCACATAGATCACATCCTTTTCAATCATTTTTGCACAAACAAATGAGGACAGTTAAAGAAGAAAAGTCTAAAATGCCATTTCCCTTTTAGTGTGAAGTACAGCGGAAGGAGAAATTTTTAGAGGCAAGTTTTCTGTAATTCAGTTAAGCCTGGGAATGTTTCAAAATGTTTGGAATCAGTTTCTGTTCCCAGGTGTTGTTTCCATGAGGTATTCTGGCTTTGTCCAATACAGAATCCTTCTGGGCTGACCAAAAGGACTGACACAGTGATAAATTTGCAAAATCCAAAGGGTGAAAGTCCAGCTGCTGCACACACATGGGGGAGTCTTTTTGTTAAGGCACTATGGATGTACCTGTCAGTTTTTAAAACCCTTCAGAAATACTTCCAAGGAAAAAAGAATATCCAAGAATATTTCTTGTCACGTAAGACGAAAGCCTGAAAATACATTATCTGAAAATGCAACAGAAATCTTTCAAAGAACGGAGGAAATCGCTTTCACATCACTTGTTCTCCAAAACTAAAACTTACAGTTTTGAGGACAAGTCCTGCAGCTCGTAATTATTGACAGAGTCATTTTTATCTTTAAAAAGCTTCATCTTAAAAGAGTGAAACATCAAAGAGGTCCAAGTCCATTAATGTAGAGCTCTACTTGTAAATTTTCTGCTTATAAATTTCAATCACCATCAGAGTTATTATTAAAGAGATGGGACTATTGTAGGTATTCACGATTTATTACTTAAAATAAACAAGGCATCAGTCTCAGGTCGTGAGATTATTAACAAGTCGCCATAACGAGGAGAAAGTCACAAGACTCGAGATTACATGGCAATTTATAACTTTCTAATCCAATAAGCAATTAACACAAAACTTTGTTTTGACTTTATGACCTATCACCTGTAGTACTTTTTACTGCAATGTGACTGTCTCTTAACCAATAATTCTTTAGGTCACGTACACACATATACTTCTATTGTAACATCTAAATTCTTAGCTTAAACTCTAAAATCACATTACCATACTTAAAACCCTTCACCATAACACCCAATAGATTTTCTTACTTATAACTATAGAAACACAGGTTTGTAATTCTCTTGCTTAAGGTCTATATATCTCTGTTATTACACCAGCCCAAGCTTATTCCATGGCTGCAGATCAAACCCTCCATCAACTGCAGAAGTTTTTGCTCCTCTGTTTCCTACACATTAAGAGAAGGAGGATCTTTGAATTTTTTTTTTTTTTTTTGCAGTGTGGCTCTTACTCTGCAAAGAACAGAGGGGATTGCGTTGGTGCTCAGGGATTGCAATCCTGTGGCAGAGCTGTGCTTGTGCAGAGGAGCAGGGTGTGCCTGCAGTGGCCTGTCAGCACTGTGGTGGTTATAACTCTGTTACACTGATTAGCACACTTTAGACACAAATTGTTGGTTGCTTGTGGAGTGCTGAGCAACTGGATAGAATTTTTAGCCAGTGCACAGCTGAATAATAAAGCACCACTCCAGGCTGTTGGGTGCTGTCTGCAGGCTGGGCTTAAATAGATGGAAATTACCTGTATGCACACGTTCAAATTGAATCATATTTGTAACAATGGAGAAAATGCTAATGTTTGCATCAGTAGTTACGTTTTGTTGTAAAGCTGCTGATTTTCGTGATGAAAAGCAGCTCTCTTTAATTATCAGATTCCCTTTTCCCAGTAAGAAGGGTCTGAAGCATTTAAATACTCATTTTTTGAGTTACATTATGGGTAACTTTCGAGTGAATTAAGTTTCTCATAGCACTGAGTCGGTGGGAGAATAAACATATTTATCTTCATATGAATGAGCAATCTGAGCCATATGTTTGCATGATAGAACAATATGGATTATACAGAATATACAAATAGTTTTTATTTACAATAATGAATTTTATTAAAAGGAAAAAAGCTTTAGTGTGGCTTTTAGTGGTAAAAATAGGTGACATTAATCTATCTATATGGTGCAATATAGATACTTAATGCTCATGATTATTTCTTTTCCTTCAGGCACAACAAACCTCTCCAGAATGTTTTTCATGCTCCAAATACAAAGGCAAATTGAAGCACAATGCAACTGCTTTCCCGACTGGAGAAAAGCTGTATAATCTAGATGCTTTTCCTTGGTTGTGAGACCAAAATGGAAGTTCCCACTAAAGTTCCTGGTGGTTCTGGTGTTTGCTCCGTGTGAGTAGCCTCAGAGAGCCACTGATGTGCTCCTATTAGGGGGAAGGCTGAACTCAGTTGGCTTTTGTTCCCTTCCACCTCTAAGAGAAACAACAAAATAAACACTTTACTCAGGTTAGCTGGCACCACTTTCAAGCACTGATAGGCTCTGAAACCTCTCCTTCTGTGGGAGATCTCCCTTTTTAATAGCAATATTTGCTTTCAAAAACATGCTGATCACTCTCTTCCCACGGAAAGCTGGAAGATATCTGTGGGTGGTCACTGCCTTGAGTTTTTAAATGAATTGTTTTCGTTGCAGATGCTTTGTTTGTCCTTCACACGGGGACATTCTCCTGAACTGACTGCGTTACACAGTTGCAAATTGAGACGGTTCAATTGAAACTGCTTGTTTCTAGTTCATTGAGCTGATATCCCCACGGGTCTCTTCCTAAGTAAGTGCATCTCTTTGTCTTGTGTTTCAGGCATTTAGCAGCCAGTCAGAGACCTTCAAAAGTCGATGTATTGCTGTCAAATGGCGTTGTGTGGTCAGTTTTACCTGGCTGGATCCCAGGCACCCACCAAAGCCTCTCTATCACTGCCTTTCTTAGCTGGACAGAGGAGAGAAAAGATAATGAAAGGCTCTGGAGTTCAGATAGGGGCAGGGAGAGATCCCTCCATCACTGTCATGGGAAAACCAGACTCGACCTGGGGAAATGGATTGAATTTATTAACAAAGAACAGAATAATGAGAAGTAAAGCGAATCTTAAGACACCTGCCCCCCACCTCTCCCTCCTTCCCAGGCTTAACTTTATTCCTGATTCTCTCCCTCCTCCCCTCCCAGCAGCACAGGGAGTTGGGAATGGGGGTTCAGTGCAGTTCATTACATCTCACCCAATTACAGCTGTGCAAGAACTTTTCTTTTGCTCTTAAATCCATTATCCCCAAGGCATCACCACCATCTCTGCTGGGCTCAGCCTTGACCAGTGGCTGGTCTGGCCTGGAGCCAGCTGGCATTGGCTCTGCTGGACATGGGGGAGGCTTCTGGGAGCTCCTCACAGAAGCTACCCCTGTAGCCCCCCACTGCCAGGACTTTGCCAGGCAAACCCAGTGTCTGTATGGTGGGAGCTCACCAAGCTGCTCTATCACTCCTTAGCTGGACAGGGTAGAGAAAATGGGATGGAAAACAAGGAGGATGAGATAAAGCAGCTTATTAAAGCAAAAGTGAAGACTGGATGTGCACGAGCAAAGGAAAAAGCCCAAAGATTTTATTCTTTACTTCCCATCAGCAAGCAACATCGAAGGGAAGCAGGGCTCCAGCACACAGTGGCCTCTGGAAGGCCAACATGGTAAATAATCAATGATTCCTCTTCCTCCTCCTTTTCTTAGATTTTGTATGAGTCAAGGTCACACGGGCAGGAATATCCCTTTGGTCAGTTTGGGTCCCTGGCCTGGCTGTGTCCCCTGGGGGGACCTTGCCCACCCCCAGCCCACTGCTGGGGGAATGTTGGATGCTGTGCCAGCCCTGCCTAGCAGCACCAGCCAAATTACCTTTAAATGTCTTATTTGTCTCCATTCCTAGCCAGTTTTCCTTTCTGCTTGCCTTAAGAAACAGTGCCTTCTGGATTTCTTGATGGCTTGCCTCATCTCTTTGAAGATCCCGGGTGTTTCCACGCTAGAGGAACAAAGGGGCTCACTCTTCCAGCAGGGATTCTTAGCACACTGTGATGTTTCATTTCTGGTTGCCACCTCTTGACCTCCCTGAGGAAGGTTACCACTTCTCCACATGAATCTTGCTCTTGTCTCTGAGCGTTTTTTACAGTCATCTTCAGTTGAAGAGCCCCTTTTTGACAAGGAGGGAATTTGGAAGGCAAGCACAGTACAGATCCAACCCTGGTTATGAACCTTGCTGGGAAGGGTGACTTGGAATTTGGTGCCCACAATGTTGCAGTTCCAAGCTAAAGGCCTGATTAACTGAGAAATGTTTCCCTAAGCGTGTTTTTTTTTTTCTTTTTTAATCAGTTCTGTGCTTCAAGGTGAGTTTTCTTTTTAGACTGAGACAGATTTCTGTAATTTAGAGTGGCCTTCCCAGTTACTGTTAATTACCTTGTAACACAAGGAAGATGATTAATTTCATTACTTGCTTTGGAAATTCATTGTTCAAAATGGCCTTCAGAAGCTGCTATGCTTAGATCTTATGAGAATGATGAAATTGCAGGTTTGCCCTTTGGTTTGGTATTTTCAGTCCACAACTGAGGTAAAGACAGCAGCTGGGGGGAGAAAAATGTTACGACTGAAAAAAGCATCCTGCAAGATTTCTTAGCTAGAAATGTATCAGCTTAAGAACAAGGCCTTCTTTGAATTGAATTTCTTACTCACTGGGTGGTGTTTCTGTTTGATAGGGTTTCTGACCTAGTGTGATGTACCTTCTCAAAGACAACGCTATTTTTAACCTATGTGTAAGTATCAGTCTAATGTAAAATATTTCCTTACTTCTTCAAATTAATTGGTGTTTCAATATTTCATTTTCTAAGTGCTTCTTTGAAATAAGGATTATGATCCAAGCCTAACTTCCCAATCAAAGACTATTGAGTTCCTCCCATATTTCTCACAGGACAAGTGATACAAGAATTGTTCCAAAGAGGAGGATACTGAGAAACGAAACTTTACTGGGAAGTGGGATGCAAAAGTAGTGATACAACAAGGGCAAATCAGCCCTTTTGTAAAGCAAGAATAAGAGAACATTAAACTGGTCCAGTAGCATTTACTATTTATTTACAGCTGATCAATAGAAGTCATTGATGTAAAAGATATCCATGCTGATAGCTCTGGAGAAAAGCAGACATTTACATAAACAATGAAATAATTTATTGCTATGATAATTACATAAAGATTTTTCAGGAATTTTTTTTTACCTTCAAAACATTTTTAGCCTCGTTAGAGGAATATGGAAGAAATTTATCTCTAAGACAAACTTCTCCTCATGCCCACATATCTAGAAATCACTTCTGCAGGAGGAAGACTGGAATGACATGAACTTCTGACCTACTGGAGTACAGCCATCTGGTAGTTCTACCAGTCAGCAGAAAACTAGGATGATAAACTAAAGTTCTAGCAGCTGTAAGGAGTAATTCTGCCAGCCAAAAAGCCCTGTTGCAGTTCCAGTGATTAGCCTAATGCTTTGAATCTCATGCACATGGAATAAGGTATTATTCCGGCCTTTAAAAACTATGTGAACCACTTTTTGGGCAGATGACTTCCTTTAATTGGTAAGCTTACAGTGCTTTTTTTCCTCAGCTTTCACTATTGTGGCCAGGACAATCAAATTTCTGCATTGTATTAGTGCAGAATGGATAAGGTGCTAAATAAAAACGCATTTTGTCTTTGCATGAAAGACCTTGGATAGGTTAAGCCTTCGGAATAGGGCTGTGTTTATTTGCTACATTTTGCTGTAACTACAAATCCAGATTATGTTCTTCAAGTAGAACTTACTGACAATGTATTCAAAAGTTTGTTTGACTTGAGGTTACATTTCAGATCTGCAGTAGCTCCAACAGCTGATGCACTGACTCCTGAAGAGCCCTTGGAAAAGCCTCCTCTGCCCCTGTTCTGGCTCCTGAAAAGGGCAGTAATCCTAGATGGTGATTACATGATAGAAATTACACCAAACCATGCTGCAGTCTGTGCCTGCCCTTGTAACTGATGTTGAAGCCCAGCTATTAAAACATGAGGATTCAGGGATAAGGGGTTTACCCAATATAAGGATTTGTTTGAAGAGAAAAAAAATAGAACAAGGAGAATAGAGAGTGACATATGAGCCTTGCTGAAATGCCACGAACCAGAGCAATATGTTTCATAGTGTAGAGCAGAGTTGATTCCCAGGGAAGTTTAGGAATGGACTGCTGACTTTGATTTTTAGTAAAATAATTATTGAGAATAAAATTCAAGAATGGGGGAAGGGTTTTTCAGGTCTGATCGTTTCTATTCACTCCATTTTTGCTGGAGGGACTAAATAATGATTTAAGCAGCTGAAAGAAGTAGAAGATGGGAAGGAATAGAATAAGGTTATCTGGCTACCATTCCCTTACTTGGACAGCTCTGTTTCCCATTATGCTGTCATTCGGTTTCTGTCATTTATATGAGATAAAAATGAGATACTTCTATCATCTGCCTCTTAAAATAATAGCTGTCTTTCCCCCAGAGATGTCTCCGTGAGTTGTCATTCCAGGTAAAATAAGGAAGGCAGATTTCAATCCTTCTTTCCCCATACCAGGCCTCTTTATGTGGGGAATTCTGGTTTGTAACCTGTAACTGAAGTGAGTTAATTTTAAATATAAAAAGCCTCTCTGCTCTTCACAAAATCCATTAGATTCAGTTCAGTTACATTGAAGTTCTAAGGATCTCACATTTCAGTATATTTTGGATGTAGTTTACTGTGCCAAGACACAAAATTGATTGTCTGGGCTATGTGGCTTCATCCATACTGATAAGTATATTACAAAATGGGCATCAAAGGCCTTATGGTTAGTGGAAAGAAAATCTCCGTAGAATGAGCATCTGTGGCAGCTCTTAAAAGAATTATATTTTTATTAGACAAGAGGCTAAAAGAAGTGTTGTTACAATAGACATAATGTTTTGGGAACAGACCTTGAAAATACCAGGATTAAAATAACACTCTGCTCATAAAATTTGCAAGCATATTGTGCCCTCCTTGCCTTAGATGCTGTAGCTCCAGCTTTTTTGTTTGTTTGGGTTTTTTTTCAGTATGTTTTATGTTCGGTTTTCTGTGTTCCCCATTTAGGGGAAATAGCTAAAACCATCTGTATTATATGGTAATAAAATTGCTGCTTACCAAATGTAACTAATTCCATGTTGCTGAAATACCCCAAAGAATGGGTCATTAGGAGACTGTGAGAAACTATTCCCTGTATAAATAAGGGCTTTTTTATATCGACTTTGATGAGGTAATGCATGTGATGTGGTATTACTGCAGAGAGGAAATGCAGTTGTTCAGCCAAAATTTCCAGAAACAAAACATCTAATTTTTAAAATAATTCTTGGGATTTAAAACTCTACATTCTTATTTTGCTTCTTTACCTAATTTTGAGCTGTTCCTCACTACCTGAGGAGATTAAGTATGATCCTTCAAAGACACCTAAGCTTGTTCTCTGCAAGGATGCTTTTAAGGGATGTTGGAATCCCTGTATCCTTTCACCACAACCTCTCATTGAGGTGTGTATTTAATTATACAGAGGTATAATTAAATTTTCGGTTCTTTGGGTCGGAGACTTTGCAAGTGCACCTCAAAGATGCAGTGACTGGCATCTGGCTCCCATCAGAAAGTTGTAATCAACCTCTGACTGCCACTTTCCAGCTTTACTAGCCCAGAAGCCATCACTACACCTTAGAGTGACTTGAAAGTTGGCCATTACTAAATCAGATGCAGCAGAATTCCCCAGCCATGGCTCTCTTCTTTACATAAACTTCGTGAAAATCTTTTAAACATCAAGTGAGTTTGTATTCTCATAGGTAATGTTTTTTTTCCCCACTCTGACCATTTTTCACGTGGCATTTTTAATCAGTGTTTCCTGTTTGAAGCATTAGGTCTAGAAACTTGAAGCACGGTCCTCAATTCTGTTGTATTCCTCCTTTATGACTGTAACTGCTCTGAGCATCAGCTTCTTTTCTGTAAACTAGAAATAGTGCCACCCCTCCACTTGTCTTTTTTTTTTTTTTTTTTTGTTCTTTCCATTTGTTTGGACTCCAAAATATCTTTGAGAAGGAACAGACTGCATGACTGCAGTATTGCTTGGTGGTAAATAGCTTTGCTGGGTTACATATGGGATGAATGCTGGACTTCCTTCCTTAATTACCAGATATTTGGACTTGAGAAGTTCTGTTGGTAGTATTCTATATCCTGGTCTCTAAGGAGAAACAGGAAATGAATGTCACTTTTCACTTTCAGAAGAACCATTTCAGGAAGATCTGGCAAATTGTTCTCTCTGTATTGCTGCAGTTATACACCTATAAATGGGAAGTGTTTCAGATGGAAGCCACTTTTAGGGATGGGGCTGTTTGGAGCCAAAATGTGGCGTCGATTGTAGTGTCTGGAACACCCTGGGTTATGCTCTGTGTGAGGGACGTGAAGCTGCCACTGAGCATATACAAATGAACATTAAACAGCTGTGGCTTCAATAAGCAGCTGATTACATTCTGTTTTGCTCAGTGAGGAGAGGGGTGTTTGATGCTCGATCCATGGGAGGCCAAGAATCAGAATTTCTGTGGAGTTCTGTACAAGCCTTTGGATGCAGCTCCTCTCACACCCACCTCTGTGCACAGCACCAAATCTGCAGACACCCCAAGCTAGGCAGAAAATAAGCAGTTTTTACATCTTGTAGAACAAAGGGTGTGAAACAAAGTTTGATGTCACCAGCAGCAGCACAGCTTTGTTTTACCTGGTTTTTCAGTTCCAAAAATTGCACGCTTGAAAAAAGAAGAAAAAGAGAAATTGTTGAAAGCCACTTTTCTGTTGCTCTGCATGTTCTCCTTCTGCTTGGCAACCTCCACACCTGCTGTTCTGACTACTAAAAATTGTCCTTTCTTTTGTCCTGCAGGTATTTCTGCTTAAGAGGAGAGGACAAAGGATTCACTAGCATTTTCCTTGGTTCCTCTGCCTTGTTACTTTCAAAATTAAGTTTTTGTTAACTATCCGGTGTTCTTGGGCTCGAAAATTTAGGGGTTTTAATTAGAATGGCTGTGAGCTAGGACAGTTGCAGTACTGCAGCCTTGTACTGCCCTTAAAACCAGCTTTTTAATGTTTTTATGTGTGCAGCAGTGAAAAATGGCATTTCCTCCTGCAGTGTGAGGCTGGTGTGTTCAGGCAGAACGAGGCAAAAGAACAGGTGAAAAGGAAGTTACTCCCACCTTCTGCTGTGCATTTTTTCTTTCCAACATTCCTTGGTTAAGGCTCCCACACAGTTTCCTTTTTCCTTAGCTGGTGCAGTGACAGCTCCTCTTCCTGTTGGAGTCTGCTTTAGGAACAACCTTCACTTTTGATGTTACTGAGGAACATTTCAGCATGTGAAACGTTTGCAGATGTTTTAAGGGAAGGGGCAAATTCTTTTGGAGCTGGACTTGCTGATGCTTGTGGGTCCCTCTGATCTTGATTCTGTGACTTCTCAGTTTACTCTGGTATGGGTGTTTTTCATCATTTTCTTCAATGAGAGGGTGAGGAAGAGTTGACCAAAATGTTTGCAGGAATTCAGAGTTATTTTCCTCTTAAGGGACTAGTTTCAGGTTTTTAAAATGGAGAAGTCCTGCCTTTTGCACATTGAGGTGTTATCCTTAGGAAAGCTGGAATAATGCTGCCAAAATACCTGTAGTGCAGACCCACCTATGTCAGATGAGCTACACTTTGTGTTGGCATGGTTAAATGATTCTCATGAAAGGAAAAAAAAAAGGGTTTTTTGGCATTTTGAAATGTTTAATTAGATTGTAAAGGAATGGAGCAATAATTTGTATTTGTAAAAGGAAACATCCTTTCTAAAGCTAATGGAAAGAGGAAAAAAGTATTTATGGTAATTCTGATTTCCTTTGTATTTGACATGATCAAATTAATATTTTTCTGAGTTTACTTCAATTTTTGTTTAACTTGCTCCTCATATTTTTTCACTTTTGAACAAAATAACATTTGAAAATGCCTACAGACCTCGAGTGACAGAAGGTTAGAAACCCATCTGATTAGATACAGATGTTGATAATTGATGTTGAAGAATGTAAGAATGAAATAAAATTTAGACGTCACAGACTTTGCACAGGAAGGTTTATTTTTCAGAAGAGGCCATTTTGAAATGAAAATGTGTCAAAAATCTTCCCAGAGAGACTATAGGTAGTTTTTGGTTTGTGTATGTATACAGCTGACAGGGTATTGGAGAAACTGAAAATACGCTCACATTTTTCCCAAGATAAACTGCTGATATATCACTTTTTTCTCAAATGGATATTAAAAATACACTAGCCAGGTTTACTGCCCTTTTTACAGGTACACACATTCTCAGGTTTTAGAGCTATACTGTAAAGCAGAGATGAGGGATTCGATTTGGGAGTTTTTTAAAACCTGGCTCTTATAAAACGTCTAATCTTATCATCAAAACTCATTTTATTTCTTAGTAATGTCCTTAAAATTACTTGGAAAAACTCTTTCACATAAACTAGTAGAAATTGTATTATTAATTTAAGACTTGGTAATATTTTAAATTAAGGCACATTTGCTCTGCTTCCATACTGAAAGTAGCTCAAAAAAACACAAGCAGAAGTTTCCCTAGAGAAGAGCCTTGCATTTCTTTAAAAACTGAAACTTGATTAACGGTGGAGATTTGTAATCACTCAAAAATATATCCTATCCCTTTCTTAAGCTCTGTTAGGATATTATCACACAACTGCTGATATTTCCTTATCATTCCTGCCTCATGGGAGACCAAGACCATCCATAGTTTCAGAGTGGAAATTCCGTTTTCTCAGATTACTTTGTTTCATGCACAGAGTAGTTGGACAGTCTCACCCTACCAGATTTTTGAACTCATTAACGAAGCACTTGGTTGACCTCCCGCAGATCTGAGATGTTGGGTTGTACAAAATCCCCTCAGCTGACTCAATAATCCAGGTGTACATCTGAACCGAGTTGTTTCACTAAAAATAAGGGTTGTGGATGACTACAACAAACCTTTATCAGCTGCCTACGCTCAGGCTGATAAAGTATGTGCAAATGAGAAAATACAAATATTTTAGTCTCAATGGTTTCAGAGCATTAGGGAAGGTTGCAGCTCTTGGCTGCAGAATGAATCTTGCTTGATGACAAGTGAGAAAGTTGCCACTAACTTGTAGCTGAAGTTAGTTACCAGTGTCAGTAAATCATCACAACTGCAGCTGTTATTTTTACAAAGCTGGCTGTCTCCACAAAGTAATTCAGGTATTTTTCCCCAAAATGAGGTCTAATGTATAAAGTGGAAGGCCAGTTGTAGGAAAGACAACAGTCTAAAATTTTCTGACCTTTATCAGCAATAAATCTAGGAAATCAAACATTTATTCTACCAAATGCAAATATGTAGTGAATCACTTATTTGCACTACAGCTACATTATGGTATTATCTTTAATATCTTTAGATGTGCTATGGAGACAGTTTGGAATGTGGCTGTCAGTAAAGAGTTTGTGCTCTCTTGTGGAACCTCCTCATCAGTTAAATTTTGTGATGATAAGGTCTGAATGCACCACTGACTGTCTAAAATTAATTCTCTTGTAATAAAGAGACCGTTTAGCTTCTGTATCAGATTCTACTGTCCATTGTGCTTATGGTGGGAGCTGCTAAAGCCCATTCCCAACTTGGATGTTTCTCTCAGGGTCTGGTGTGGGACAGTTCCCAACGACCAACTAAATGCTTTGGTGAAAAGGGGAAAGGGTAAAAGAGAGGTAAAAGGAGATGAATGGGTGGCTTTGGCAGCTGACACTTGTGGCATGTACAGGTTTCTTGGCCCCATCCTGTTAAAGGCTTGAAGTTCTCAAGGCGGCCTTCAGGCTGTACTTAAGAGCTTTAATTTTTAGGATTCATGCATGTTGTCTCTTCATAACTGTTTGGAGAACAGCTGTGGGTAATAATAAACATGGGGGGGTGGTGAAATAAAATAAAGCAGTTCATATTTTCAGTTACAACATTCATAAAATAAGGGGGAAGAATTTTGTGGCTAAGGCAGTGTAATACACATTTGCTCACCTTCAGCAGTACTCAAGCCCTGGCTGCAAATGCTTTATCTGCAGTTGGGTAGAGGCTCACACATGCTTAACTTCCAGCATAGGTGTAGTGAGATGTTTTTAGGGCAGAGGCACTGAGTCATGTTAATGCTGTGTTGTAACCCAGAAGGTTTTCTACCAGCAGCTCCTTTTCATAGGTTGTTTCCAGTAAGACAGCTGTCAATTGAAGACTGGTATCTGTTTTTCATAAACATTTTCTTGAGGTTATTGCAGTGTGAAACCACATGTTTTCTTAATAATCAGGTTTTCTTTCATGCCAGTTATATTGCTTCCTTTGTAATAAGCCTGTAATTTCATTGTAATGGCATTCGTGAGCACATACTGGATGCATTTTTAAGCCCTCTTTAATGTGAGAAGTGAACAGAGCCAGACTAAGAGTTAGGTTTGGATCACAGCCTCTTCTTTTCCATCGAATTTTAAACAGCTTCCTCAACCACTGTGGTGCCCTGGTCGTGTTCCTCATCCCCCTCCTGCTGCCACAAAGAACCAGCATTGTCTGTCACGTACCCTGATGCATTTTTACCCGTGTAGTTTTGTGTAGATGTGCCTCTCTTGGTTTAACAGGGATTTACCCTGTGTGTCTTTTGAGTAACTGAGAATTAGCAGAAGCTCCATAGCTCTCTGCACTTTGGTAATGCTGTGGTTTTATTTCTCTTGGAAGAACTGGCAGCTGTTGGGATGTTTATTAGGAGTTTCAGGGCGCTAAGAAAATGCAAGCAACCGGAAACAAAATGACACTGAAGTTACTTGTACAACCTTGCTGTAAAGGATAGAGGCAGATAAAAGAGGGGGTATAGAAGGTGTAACAAGGATGGTTTTTAAGGAAAGATTGCAGGAAGTGTAAGCTGTTAGCCTAAGAAAAGGCTGAGTGAAGGTATGATAGCACTTCTCGTATGTATTAATTAAAAGATTGATGCAAAGAGGTGTAACCAGTGTGTCTGTAGGTAAATCATTCTCCACCTCCACTGCTGACAGGAAGGGCTTAAAGCAAAGCAAAGGAGCTGCAAGTTGGGTGTAGGGAAACCTTTCTAAGGTAGAGAAACACTAGGGAATTGCCTGAGAAGGTTAGAAAACCACTGGTGGTGGGAATCCTGTGAACTTCTGCTAAGAATAGTTTCAGTGTTCTTCATCTTATGACGGGAAAAAGGAATTAAATGATCTCCTGAATTGCCCTGTTTTCTGTTGTTCTATGCAGACAGCAAACTTGTGAGGCACTACTGATGTATTTAATAAACTCTCTTGCTAGCTCCTTTTGTTCTTCCTACTAACCAAAAAATGCAAAATGTGCATTGTTTTTCAGACATCTCTTCTAAACATAACTTTTCCTTCAAAGTCAGAGGAAAATAATTCCTCCATCAGAATCTTCCCTCATGAAATGGTTGTTTCTCTTGGCAGCTTTTCTTTGCAGTGATTCACTGATTCCCTTCAAGAAAAGACAGCTAGATAAAACTATGAGGATAACCAAAGCAGTGTAGGTAGGAGCAGAGTGAGAGCTAAAATGTCATGGAAAATTAAAATCGGGCATAATGAGCTGATACATTTCTATGGTCCCCTTGATCATAATTTTACAGGACCTTTCCTTTGAGTGTTGCTCTCTTTGGATCACACATGGCTGAGTCTCCTGCAAGGGAAAGCAACATTCTGAACATAATCCTTATCCATGAGAAGATAGTGAAAAACATGAGCCAGGACCTTTTCTTCTACTCCAGATTAGACACGTCATGGTTTAACCCCAGCCTGCACCTAAGTGCCATGCAGCTGCCTGCTTAATAATAGTGAATAAAGAGAGAGGGGAATAAGGACAAGATGTGGAAAAACGGCGAAAAAAGGCCTCTAAAAATGCAATTCCTCGACCATTTTTTTAGTCTGCTTTCTGGTGTAGCTGCAGAGACACTTGAGATTGCCAGCAGAAGGGAGGAGGTGGTGTGAGGGTATGAATCTCAAAGGAGGAGGAAAAGGACGGGCATCATCCTTACCTCCACAGTGACCACAAATAAGCTTCAAATGGTGCATTGAAAATGAAAACTGGTGCATTAGACCACCCTTCTAATTGCTGGTTTTCAGAACTGGAAGGAAAACCTAATCACACAGCCTCCAGTCCCTCAAATTCTACTCAAAAAAACAAAAAAAAAAGAGACTACAAATAAATATTCCTTTCCTCTGTCCTTCGAGTGTAATTCTTATTTTAAAATGCCATCAGTCTTTAAGAATAATAATAAATAATAATTCATTTATCTAGATCACTGCTAATTACCATGTTTGTGCCCTCTCTGTTCTGTGGCCTGACATCAGGAAACACTTTTTATGATTTAGGCTCTTTCTCTTAATCTATCACCTGTTGTCCTGCACATCTCTTCCAGTGGCTGATTGGGCTCTAATAGCTCAGAGATGTCATCATGGAACTGCATGAAACACAGTTTTGCTTTAGCCAGACAGCAGCATGTAAAAAATTCAAAATAGTCAAGGAGTGAAGAGTTATTTGTATTCCTGACCTCTGAAAAATGGTTTTATTCCATATAACGATCACTGAAGCAATAAAATTATTGCTTAATAATTAATTAAGTTATACAATCGGAGCATTTCCCTGCTGTCACAAATATATATATACCTAGATGTGTGTATGCATTCATTTTCACAGATTCTGTCACTCTGCTGGCTCTGGATGTGCAGCTCTCACTGTTCTGGTCCCCCACTCTGATCCTCCCAGCTGACACTCAATAAAATACAAGCATTGCATGATTTGGCATAAAATGCCAATTTCATTGTTGCCCATTATGTTGGATATAATTGAATAAAATTTCCCTCCCTGAAAAGCTTCTAGGTTTGTACCTACAGTGCTGTTTAAGAAACTACCAACGAGGCTGTACTCAGTTAGTAGCAGGATTGCACTTTCCAAGGCATGCACCTGATTCCCAGACTGAGTTAGTCTCCCACAACTGATAAGAAGCTTTTTTTTCATCGTTCTCACTGCCTGCTCAGATTGCATGCTACTAAAGTGAGATATTTTACAGGCATCCACTACATCTCTAAGCTACTTTAGTCAACAGCCTGAGAGAAGTAAAATTAGCTTTGCCATGAGCCCACAGTGATCACATTAATTGTATTTATCTCCTTAATTATTTATTAATTGGAATGCATATTAACCATGCTATTAATTTTGTCTAGCTGAACATCACGCTCGCAAGCTTGTGATTACCTGGATTATCTCACTTCTGAAAATATTCTTATGTTTCTTCTGGTCCTCTGAAAGTTGCCATTGTTTTCCAAAAAACTGAAGAAATGATATAAATGTCCCCCAGCCAGCTCTGCTGAAATAACTAGGTACAAATTACACAGAATTGCCACTATCAAATTACAAACCTTAGTATCAACTCATTAATGTCATCCTGAATTATTCTTGATATGGAAATATTTAATAGTCTCAGCTATACCAAACATCTTTGTCATCCCAGATACACAACAGGAGTGTTTATTGATCTCTCTTTAATTAACTGTTATGAAGGCCAAGATTTCCCTCAGTAATGAATCACTACCAGAATTCCTGCAGCTTTGGTTTACTCAGGAAAATATCAAATTCCTTTTATTCCTGTCAATATTGGCAATAGCTTGTTCTTCGTAGCTGTTTTTCTTGATTAAACTCCTCCATTCTCAACCTCTGGCTTATATTCATTATTATCCTTTTTTTAAATACAATTCCAACTTTAAGCCTGCTTTCTAATTTTTATCTAAACTTTATCTAATTTTTTATCTAAACTAATTTTTATCTAAAACTTTAAATCTAAGTTTTTTAATTAATATGATATTCTGTCTGAAAAAAAGGAGGCAGCTTTTTCAAACAGTATTGACGAGAAGTGTTTTTACTTAGCATTCCTAGTTTATTGCACTTCTATTTTCTTTTTAGTGTTATGGTTTCAAATTGTTTTCCTCTGGAGGAACCGGCTTATTTTAAAGCTACAAATACAGCGGTTTGGGTGTTAACCATGCCTACAGAAAACAGTGTAAACTATCACGATTTCTTCTAAACGTTACACTGATTTTTAGGTTTGTGATCTGTTGTTTTTCATGTGCTAAGATAGCTCTCGGTGAATCTGCTTTTGCCGCGCAAGAGCATTTTGTGTCAGTGAGAAATCTTTTGCCTCTCAACACTCTGTAGGTAGCACCGTGTCTCCCCTCCAGTGCCCACGCCTGTTACTCACAATTCAGTTACTCATGGTATGTTAATTTTAACCCCCTCCCCCTTTTGTTGCGTGCAGGTGCAATTGTTTGGGGATTTTAATTTGATTCAGTCGGTTGTAGCAGACACCAACTCGTAAACCACATAATATTTATAGGATACAGCGCTTACTTCATAAGCATTTGGCAAAATGTGTCTCTTGAGGTGTCGGGAGCAGCGTAATTTTTACAGAAATTGCCATTTCCTTTTCTTTTTTCCCCCCCAAGCTGCTCCACTGTAAGCACCTTAGAACAATTTTAGCCGTGCAGGAGTTGGACTCACCACACCAGCTTGCTGCACCACCCCACTGTGGTCCAAGCTCCCAGTGTTCGTGCACCAAGGCAGGAGTTGGCTCTTTTTTGTGCCCTGATGTCAGTGTGAGCCCAGGAGGCTGGAGACCTCTAAGACCCAGCATTAATTGGATTTATCAGTGATGGCAGGACCAGGTACAGGCTGCTCCTGCTCACCTTGGTGGTGACACCTGGGACAGTCTCTGCTGCAGCTGCTGCTGTTGAATCAACTGAGGAGAAGATGAGTTTGGACTCTCCCTGTCTGGGAAACACCAAGGAGAGCCTTTGTAGGAGGGCTGACAATCAGATCAAACTGCATCACTTCTCCCTCCCTGTCCTAGGAAAACAACAAATAATAATCCCAGGAAAGGCTCTGATTCTAACAAAAAGACGTTTTTTGAAGTGTTTCCAACCATCTCAGTTGCTTGACCCACTTTCTGAGCGACTGCACCCTCTAATGGGGTAAAACAGATTGACTTTCAAAGCAGCCAATTTATTTTTCTGTTGTTTATTCCTTTCTAGCCCTTACACGTGTAATACAATAGCCTGTTCTTGTGACAGTAAAACGAGCACAGTTCTGCTGGATGTAGATTACAGGGGATGTATGAATATTCAGTGAAGACTTCATATGATTCATCTCTACTCTGGGTTAATGAAAAGTCTGTAAACAGCTGTATATATCCATGGTGAAATGAGAAAGGAATTTTAATCACAGAAAGGAGAATTTATTTCACTTGTAAGTCCAGAAAAAAGTATGATTTTTTTTTTCCTACTGTGCGAAGCCATCTCATTTTACCAAAGTTTTGTGGGAAAGTGAACATTTGAACAATGAAAGGAGATGAAACAGACAATCACGATGTTGCATCTTGTCCCACAGGTAATTCTCTAATGGACCAATGAAAGCCAACGATGACAAGTTGTGGTCAACAGTCCTTGAATGTGCTGATGGTTCTGCTCTCGTTACTCCTGTCAGCAGGTAACTTTTATAATTTATCTTGTACTGGTGTGTGCCACAGTGACCAAATGATTGTTAATTGCATAATAAATAAATCATAGAATGGTTAGGGCTGGAAGGGACCTTCAAGATCATCTAGTTCCAATATAAATGAAGCCTTTTTGTATTTACGAACTTGAAGCTGGAGTTTGAAATGGAATTGAAAATTCACTTTAAGAAGAAAGCAGACTGGAAAGTTGAAAGAGTAGCTTAATTTCTTTTGATACGCTATTTTTTCAGCTCACCTGAAAGAAAATAATAATTTCTATAACACCACAAAACACATCCATTTTGCTCGGTAACCATCCACTGGAAGCAGAGCAGGTCGGGTTCCAGTTGTGTGTTTTTCTATGTGCACACCAGAGAATGCAAAGTGTCTGAAGGATTGAACTTGGAATCCATATAATTTTCCTGAATCCAAAGAATTTACTGGACCAGAGATGTTTCTCCTGATGCTTGGTAGTTCTGCTCTAGATGTTTGCTATTAGCACACAGAAACAGAAAGGGTTTGTTTGGAAATGTGCCAGTTGTTAGACTGAGAATTAGTTGAGTGCTCTGATTCTTGGTTGCATTTGTTCTTCAGAAGTTATTTATGGCATTAGAGTTTCCTGTAACTGTGAATGAATATTTAAAATAAAATTTAAGGAGGTTCTCAGTCCAAGTAGGTTTGGTCCTACAGGTGTTTAACTTGCAGATCAATCTCTTTTATCCTCCATTCTCGAAGCAGTTTTTAATACAAAAAGACTTTTTTTTCAATCACTGCTCCTTATTCCCTTGTAGTACATCACATCCCCAACCACCACAGCTAAAACTTTACCAGGCACCATGTATCCTTGTGCTCCAGTCAAAATTGGCACTACTCAGTCTGTGTCTTCAATATTCATGAAACATTAATATTCACATCCTCACCAGTCAGTTCAAGCATGTGTTTTGTTGCCCACAGTCTCATTGCTTGTTTGCAGTGTTCAAGCTGATTCTTGCTAATGATAGTTCATTATTTAGCTCTGACACAGCCCTTTTGCTGACAGTATTATAATATTATCAATTAGACCACTCCTCTGCTCGTGTTAAATCATTCTTTTCCTTTAGAGCCCTTTCCCTGACATCCCCATGTTTGGCGTCCCTAAATATGGAACTGCTCTTCTCTTCTGAAGGACTGGGATCAGCCACAGGGGCTGGAGCTGCTTCTTTGCTGTCTTCTAGGCTAAAGAAATTTCAAAAATCTACCTCCCTGGTGTAGGAATGAAGTCAGTTATCAAGAAGTCTTCAATGAAGTGAGCAAACAGGGATCAAACATCACAAAACTTTCCAGCTGCTCCAGCCTCTTCTGTCGAGTTTTAAGTTTTCATAACCTTTGCCACTTTTTATAGGGGACTTGTACTAGGGCTGTCCTGAGATCCCACTCCTCCAACCCATTTCCTCAGGATGATACAAATACCTGTGTTGGAGTTGAGTGGGACCCTGTGACTGCCCTGTGGATGCAAATAGTTGTGTCCAGTCACTGGTGTATTCCCTCAAACCCAGGCATAAAGCCACTGCTCTGATTTTTTTTCTTCTCTCTTAGAAGTACTGCCTCTGAAGTGCAGTGTTTTTATTTGAAACCAGTTACACACAGCTTTTACTTCTTAAATAATTTATCTATTGACATCGATAACTGTTGGCTTTGTAAATGTGTTTCTTATCATTTTGTTGCTCCTTGGCTGTTGGTATTTTAGTATCTGATGTCCACTCTTAGCATGTAGAGTCCAGGCTTAATTTGAAATCATCATAATCCTTTCATGCCAGCCAAACTCTGCTCCCTCCTTGTGGAATTTTGTCACTGTCATCTGGAGGAATGGGTTTGGGTCATTGGTAACTCACAACGTATTTTACAGGAGGAAATTTATTATTATTTTTCAGCCAGCCAGTGCAAATTTTTTTGTCCAAGAGAGATCGGTTTCCAGAAAGGAAAACTACAGCCTTTATGCAGTGAATGACAGGAGGGGGGAAGGATGCTACTCTGACTGGAATGATATGAACATCATTTTTAACCTGAGCTGAAATGAAAATCTAATGGCAAGACTCCCTTTGAGTGCCCCAGATTTACAGACTTCCATCTGTAAGATCTTGCTTTACTTCCAAGTCTTTGGTGTACTAAGATTCACAATCTTAGTAATCAGTTTCTGGGTTGAGAATACTGAAACTTGAGGTGTTTTATTTCAGTGCTAGCAATATCACAATGCCATTTTAGGGGTTGTGAACACTTACTGCTTTTACTGGGCACACAAGGAATGCATAATAAAGGGAGGAGCACCATGCAGTCATGTTGGAAGAATGACTTTCTGACCACTAATTCTTAGACTGGCTTTGCAAGTGTTGATGCTTATTCATTTAAGGGACTGAAACACATTTATAAAATCAGTGCTGACAGCGAGGCTTATATTAACAAGCAAAAATCGTCAGATTATTTGCACGTTACAGCATTTTTTTCTTTGAAGTAGGAAATGAACATCCATACAGCAAGTTAACATGTGGTAAAATGCATCCATATGAATATTTCTGTGGTTCCATATGGAAAGCTTATAAACACCAGCCATTTGGAGAGTCTTGGGGCTTTAAAAATTTAGTATCTGAATTAAAAATGTACATTAGGCAGATCTCTAGCTGTGACCAGATAGGGAAGTAACAGTTTGATGTTTGCTGGCTGTGTAGTTTTTAAGGTAAAGTAGGTAAGTCTTGTGATGATGAAGCATGGCAGATTATTCTCTTGGAATCAGTTGGAACAGAGAGAGGAGCATCTGAATCAACTGTTCAATAATAGTTTTCAAAATAGCATGAGGATTTGTACTTGCAACTCCACTTCAGACACAGCTGCACCTTTGCAACAGACAACTTCAGGCCTTTCCAGGTACAATACTTTTATCTGGAGTACTTCTATAGAAATAAGGTCCTTTAAAGCTGAGGATTGGAGCAAAGTTATTTTCAGAAAAAAAAATACTTGGAAGAAAATAAATCCCACTTTGTTTATTGGCTCTCTAATTCACCGAGAAGCAAAGACAGCAGTTGAAATGACACAGAGTACAATAAATTGATGAAGTGTTTTCACTGTGTGCTGGGTCTGGCTGGGATGGGGTCAAGGCCGTGTTTTAGGCTGGTGACCAAAGCAGTGCTGGTTTCACACCACTGTTGTGGCTGGTGACAGGCTGGCACTGCTGGCCCAGACTGGCCAAGGTGGTTCTGTACCACAGGATGGATGCTCAGCAATAAAATTGAGGTGGGAGTTTATCTAAAAATTGCTCAGGGACTGGCTGCACATCAGTCTGCTGGTAGTGAGTGATTGCTTTAGCATCACTTGTGCTTTGTTGTTGGTGGTGTTGTGGGTTTTTTATTTATTATACAGTGTTTATCTCAACCCATGAATTTTCTCTTTGCCCTTCTGGTTCCCTGGCCCATCCCACTGGGAAGGGGGGAGTGAGCAGGCAGCTGTGTGGTGTTCAGCTGCCCAGCAGGGGTAACCCACCCCACACTGACTGCCGAGTTCAGAATGTGACTCAGTCCCACATCGTGCATTTATTTAATCCCCAACACATTTTGCCATTTAAGGATTTGCTTAGGGCCACGTTTTATTGCAGATGCCCCTCCTCCTAGGACCTGATGTTATCTGAATTCTCCCTTCCTTCTGTAAAGATGCTTTCCTCAGTTTTCATTCTCAGAGAAGTTTGGCGATTGTTTTCTTTTTAAAATGTGCAAAGGAGCCGTGTAGGGATCAGGGGACACTTCCACATGAGCAGTCAAATAAAACACTTGGCAGTGACCAGCAAATTTAACCTCTGAGGGGCAGTGACAGGACCAGAGGCCATGGGCACAAACTGCAACCCAGAAGGCTCCCTCCAAACATCAAGAAATGCTTTTTCACTGTGAGGGGGGCTGAGCACTGCCACGGGCTGCTCGTGGAGGATGTGGAGTCTCCATCCTTGGAGATACTGAAAAGCCATTTGGACACAGTTCTGGGCAGCAGGCTGCAGGTGGCCCTGCCTGAGCAGAGGATTTGCATGAGGTGACCTCCAGAGGTCCCTTCCAACTGCAAACATTGATGTTTTTCACAACATAATCCATCCTGGCACACTTCTATTATCGCTGTGTTAATTACGGAGGGGTGCAGCAAAGTACTTGTTCAAGCAAACTCATCTCCATGCAATTACATGCTTTGTGGATTTTGTGACTGAATTTGAGCGTGCAGATTTGTTACAAGAGTTGCAGAGGGTGTTGAAAACCTAAGTCTAAAGAAAGTTTCTTTACTGATGATAGCATCCTCACATTTGGAACACGTTTTTCCCCGTTAGGGCAAGAACAGGTAGGTAATTAATTTTCTCAAAATCTGTATTCCTTTAGAAATGCCTTTCTTCCAGCACTTTCAGTTCCTGACTGAATTAATCTGCAAAAATGATTTTTTTTTCTTTTGTGAAAGTAATGATGCCAGGTGTGTGTGTGGATATATAAATGTTTAGAGTGGGCTTTCTTGACTCAGAGTGCAGTACAAGTTACCTTGCTGCCAGTTTAGTACTTTGTTTTTTTGTTCTAGGCTCCTTCTCTCCACACAAATAAAGAAGTGATCTCCACTGTCACAATCCTTGAAATTTGTCTTGAAATTAATATATTTTATAAAATTGACAAACAAAAGTGTTAGGAATAGGATTTTTTTTTTTTTTAAGCAAGGTAGAAAAAGATGAGGATTAGATAAGGTGCAGAGATGCACTTGCAGTGCAGCAGGGGCTCTGTGCAGAGGGATGCAGTGCAGTTCAGCTCAATCCATGCAAGTCATTGTGTGTAACCTCTTGCACTGGTAAACTGACAGAAAACTCATGCACCAAATTGCAAGGGTTAATTCTATCAGTCCAAAGTGAATATGTCATTTATTAATTGGTGTAACCTTATGAACTGCAGCTGCCCACAGCATTGCTGAGCCTCAGTTCTCCAGTCAGAGGAGAAACATTTCACTGCTTAGAGGATTCAGACTCGACTTCTACATTTCACTTTCCTCAGAGCTTAAGCCCTTTAGGGTGTCTGTGGGGTACATGCACTCTTGAATGACGCTGTAAGGCCTACCATAACACAAACTGTGAATGTGGAACCAAATGTTGTCTCCTAAAAGGCTTTCAGGAAGCTGCATGTGGTTGCTTATGACCATTTTGGAAGGGATCTCTATCCTGCCCCTCTGCACAATGAAAAGCTCAGGGAAACTGAGATGATAAAAGGGTATCTATGGACAGCTTCTTTTTTCCCCGAGTAAAAATGATGGTGAAATCAGTGTGACACATGACTGTAAAAAAGCAAAATGTTCTCAAAGCTGCAATAAACACTTTACATGAGAACTTGTTAAAGAAGAAATGTAGGAACTGCCAGGAACACCTGTACTTTACTAGTTCTATTTACAAATTCTGAGTTATTTGGATTTGTCATACTGTTTGTAATGACTGTTTCTGATAGAATATTCTTTATCAAAGATTGACCTTTAGAGAAGAAGAAAAGACATCAGGAACAGTAAACCAAGTGCCATCAAACTTTTATTGCAGTTTCCACATAGACTTTTTGTTTTTATTAAGTCGCCCCAGGAGAATCAAGCATGGACATTGTTGTGTGTTGTGGATATACATGTTGTTCTAAATAACACACAACATATATATATATGTGTTGTGTCTTATTTAGAACAGCAGTATGAAAACATTTCCCTAAATACTTTCGTGCCTCTTAACGTGGATGGCATTTCTTCCCTTCCCTTAAAACAAACAATGGTAATCAGAAACATAGAAACAACGAAATTCAAAATACAACTGAAGTCTGAACATTGTTACCTTTAAGTACTAAATGTTATAACGTTGAAAGTTCTGAAATATTAATGTTTTTCAGAAATCAACCAACGATTGTTTAGCCTTGAAAGCTGAGAGTTGATAACATACAGTAACAGAAGTGACTGACAAAGGCACTGTTGTTTTTGTTTTCCAGTGTTGTCCGCGCATTTTCGGGTCTGCGAGCCGTACACGGACTACAAAGGTCGCTACCACTTTGGTTTTCACTGCCCCCGTCTCTCTGACAACAAATCTTACATCTTTTGCTGTCACCATAACAACACAGTGTTTAAATATTGCTGCAATGAGACAGAATTTCAGACTGTTATGCAGATGAACTTAACAGGGAATGCAGATGGATATATGCATAAGTAAGTAAATGAGTTTTAAAGTACTCTTCACCAAACTGTTCCTGATCTAATAACATAGTCTGAGGTGCACTTAATGATGGAAGCAATTAGAATAATTGCATATACAAAAAACCGTTACTAAAAGGTTTTTTGTTGTTGCTGAGCTCCTAAAAGAAAGACTATTTCAGCTTTGCTTTCTTTGCTTTGACGTGGGCTGTAAACATTGCAAGGAGAGTAAAAGTTGCATATAAATGTGACAAATAAAAAGTTACGTATAAAAGTTAGAAAAGTCTCTTCCCTGACCCTAATTTGATCCAAACTATGTTTAAATGTGCGTCAGTAAAAATAAACCCCAAAGCTGTTCGTAGGTGAGAGAGGGAGTGAGTTGACATTTTCTGTATCAACCCAAATGCACTATTTGGAATCCCTGATGGTTTTGAATCTAAATCTCTTGTAACAAATCACTGGCCTTGGGGAACAGAACGTATTTGCTTTTATACCAACGCTGTGCAGTCTCCTTGCCTGTTACCTGGGATACTTCCATGTTCTGCTGAGGGCTGTCCCTCAAGATAAATGTCAGTAAGTTGTTGGTTTCTTTTATAAAGAACTAGGAAGTAGCAAGGAGATCTTTGTTACTGATTGATTACCTATTTACTGGGACAAAATCTTCACTTGTGGTCGGTTTCCTATTTAGTATTTGACATTCTGTCCACACTAATCTGCTGTGATTTCTCTTGGTGTAATCCCCAAGGTTGAATTCTGATCAGTCTGCTTTCCCTGCCATTTTATTCTGGTATTCAGCCTCTCCAGGATAAGGAAGGGGCAGATTAAAGACAAGAGGAATCGCAGTGTGTGGATTTCTGTGTACAACAGGGATTTTGGTGTTTCCTGTGGTGCCAGTCAGTTGGGATGTTGTATTCATCCCTCTGGAAGCAGGTGCAGGGCTGTTAGGAGACAGTGGTGCTGGAATACTGATGCTGGCTGGTCTAACTCACTGTGTGCAGCTGTGCTCAGCTCGTGGAGTCAGCAAAGCATTGCCTTCCTTAACAACCACTCCTCACAGAACTGCCCAGGGAAATCTGAGTCTTGCATGGATGTAGGAGTTGCATTCTCTGAATTTACAGGTGTTAAAGTGTCAACCACCTACAAAGACAGGCAAAAACCAGACTCTACCCATATATGATAGCTTTAAATCAATGTGGATCTCTACTGTCTTAATACTTTATGTGCAGTTATGTCCTTCAGGTGAAAATTCCTTGCCTTGGCTTTGTAGTGCACTTGGGAACGCCATGAGAACAGAACACTGGGAAGATACTGTAGTACCAAGCCCACTAAAGACCATCCACTTTCTCCACCTTTTGTGCAGTCCAGACAATCACCTGGGGCTCCCCAGTTCTGGCATATAAACAGTTCCAGGCAACCTGGCAGAATTTACAGCCCCACTGCTCCCACACCATGTGTACTCTACACATGCTGAAAAAACCAGGGTGTGCTGCCCCTTTGTGCACTGGAGCTGCCCCTGCTCCCCCATCAGCCCTGGATGTCAGAGAGGTCCTCACAGGACTCTCAGAACAGAAGGGCTCTGCAGGTAGTCACAGACAGAGCCAGAATCTGCTGCACACTTTTAGAGTGATAAAAAGAGCCTCAAGAATGGTCTCGTTTGGCTGTTGCCCCCACACTTTTCCAGGTCTTTGTCCTGCACACAGCAAATTTGTTGTATTTCTTCCCCTGCTGTTGTGTACACCCTGCACCAGCAGTGCTGACCACCCCTGTCTCAACAGAGGTCAGGATGTTACCATCAAAGGCAGTTCAGACAAGCACAAAGCCAATGCTTCAGGCTTTTCTCAGTGTCTCAGCAGCTACTCCGTGTAGTTTTGGCCAGAACTTACTCAGGTAAGGCTTTTCTGCCCTTTTCACCAGCAACCTGGAATGTAGAGGGCAACCAGCCCTTTTCCAAGGCAGAGGAAGAGGTCCAGGCTGATTGCAAAAGATGCCCTGGGACACAGAGCATTTCTCTGCCTCCAGCACTGTTTGCTTGCTCACATCTGCACGTGTTCACACACCTCCAGAGAAATAAATCCAGGGCTCTTCAAATCACAGGGCTGTCTGTGAGCAGTTTGGAAAAAAAGGAGTTTGGTGTTATGTGAACTACAGTATCTATTTTGATAAAAATATTTAGAGCAAAAGGTATTATATTAGTTGTCGTGCAGAACTATTTTTTAAAAGTCACCTCATCCAGTTGTGACGGTGAAAGAGGTCCCTGTGTAGTTTTTGTTGGTAAGATCCGTGGTTGAGAACCACCTGCAGACTATTTACCATCCAGTCCAGGATCTCCTGGGGACATCAGCTGTGTGTGAACTGTTGCAAAGGTATGTGACATCCTGCTGGATACAACAAAAAGCCTCTGGAGCTGTAGCGTGGAGAAGTGCAGGAATGGAACTGGCATTGCCTTGCTCCTCAACCACCACTTCTGATAAATCTGTCAGGGCCAGGAAAATGAAGAGATGCTGCTTCCTACGTAAAACTCCACCGATGGAGTGAGACTGACAGGAGAGAGATCTCCTCACCCTGAGCTCAGTGACATTGGTAGAAAACTGCCTGGTATTTTTAGAAGGAGCAGAAAGAAGTGAACCCTACATGTCTACATTAAAAACATTGCAAAAAGCTTCTTACTTAATACTCTGACTTTATTTAATGTACACGATAATTTGGATTCTAATGCATCCAGAGTTCAGTTTACAGTGACAAAGTCAGCTCTTTGTTTAGATCTAATTTCACACACCACTGAAAAAAATTCTGATGAAGCCTATTGTACTGTGGCTGGGGAGAATAATTTAAGATATGGGAATAGCAATGAACTGAAAAAAAAGGATTATAGTTTTCAGGGAAGACTGATTCAATATTATTGCTTGGTTTATTTCAATATTAGTATTTGGTTTATTTTTCCCCTTAGCCATTCTTGTGATCACCAAAACAAATTTCTTGTTTTATAATACCGTTGAGGGGAAAAGTTAATGAAGTGACTTGTGACTTCTTTGTTATGGCACAGCTGAAAGGGCACGTTTGTCTTCACCAGTCCCACAATGCAACTATAGCCACAGTTATTTACATTTTTCCATTACTGTAACACAATATTTCTATGTTTTTATAAGAGCAAAATATGGGAGCATTATATCTTTGTGATCATGCAGAATAATCAGTCCATAATATTTTTGAATGTGAATAATGCATTTAGTATTGAATATAGAAATACAAATTATGTCTAACAGACAGGAAAAGTTCTGTAATCCAAAGTATTTTCCCTTAGAACCATCTAAGAAATTGTTTAACTCTTCTTAAAACCAGTATCCACTTGAATCTAGTTTATCTAGTTTTCATAGTCAGGTTTTCTGTTATGCATATTTTGGTGGATTATCCATAGTACTGCTGTGATAGGGGTCCTTAATCTGATACACTGCAGACTGCCAGAATATTGTTCCAGTGTCCATGTTTTTCGGTATCTCTTAGTCCAGTTTTTCAGAGTGGAATGGCTTTTGCACACCTCATTCCAACACTGGCACCCAAAGCAATGTGAGAACAGAACAGCTCCATCTTTCTCCAGGTGCTGAATGTCCCCTGCAGAAATGCTGTTTGCTTAAATAGCACTCAGAGAGTCATCTTTACAAGAAAGGAAAACAAAAAATCATCAATCCCACTACCAACTGTTGCAAAAATACGTAATTTGGCAGGGAAGACCTCTTAGGTACAACAGTAACAGATTCCTCAGGAAAACTCAGGATTGGATAAAGGCCTGGAGATAACTACAAAAGAAAAATAGGGGGGAAAAAAATCTCATTTAAAGTGTAGATGCAAAAACTACGCTGGTTCCCTCAGTATCAGGGATGTAACCTTGCATTTCCTAGGGGCAACACTTACTGTTACTACTCCAAGGAACAGCCCCTTTTAGGGAGAATAGGGGAGGGAACAATACCTGTGACCATCTGCCCACATTTAAACTCTGCAGCTGTAGAATTCAGCCCACAGTTGTTTAGATTTGTTGTTTTTTCAAACCTGAATTCCCAAATGAGTTATTGTTTTGTTCACGTGCTGCACATAAAACCCAAGAAAATCTACTAAAAAGATACAGGCTGGTCCTAACCAGCTTGCCATCTATCTCAAAAAGTGAATGAATGAGATGGATGCAACTTGATCCACCCTGTAATGGAACAACCCCCTTTAATTTGAATCTCAGCAAATCTGGAATCTGTTCACACCTTACTTTTGATAAAATTTGAATTTCTGCCCAAAAGAAGAGGAAAACCAGATTGCAGAAAAAAACTTTGACAATTAAATCATTCAGGTCAGTGCAATGAGAGAAAGTCCTAGAAGTTCTTCTGTTCTCCTGAAGTTTCTGGCCTTACTGGTTTTCTGTGTAAATAAGATTGTTTATTTTCTAATGAGGACATCTTGATCTGCAGGGCAGTTTTAAATTTTACTAAAAGTAGTAGCCATCAGGAAAATTAACGTTTTCTACCACTTTAATAGTTGGAGAAACAGCATCAAAGTATGGAATATCCTTCTGTGTACTAAATGTACTACTTACTATTTTTGCTTGTGATTTTTCACAAGGCCCTTTTGATAGTGCTGTTGTCCCATTGTCTGTTAGTTAATATAAAGCAGCCTTTCGTTTTTGTACTTGTGAGAAACAGATGTTATTTAGGAGGAGTAGATGAATAAGTTACATATTGGCATGATTAATAAAGTGCTGCTTTAAATTGGAACTCTCAAAAGAGCTCTAATTTTCACTAATCAAAATTTTGGTGGATGAAATTAAATGCCTAAAATACAAACAAATTCTTCTGAGTTCACGATAAGGAATGTTTCTGTCTCTCGCATTGTTGCCAAAACAAATATGTTTTTTTAGTGTGGGTCAAATACAGCTCACCTGTCTGCAAAATGGACCCCATTGGCATTAATAATGAGCAAGAATGGGATTTGTCCAAGTGCATTTATTCCTGACTTTTCCAGCCTTCACTTCCCTGGTTTTTTAATATTAACAGAAAACAGAAGAGTTTACCCTGATAGGAATAAATTTACTGGAAGTCAAGAGCAGCACTGCTGAGAAGCCTGGCTTAACCAGATCCTGTTCTACTTTCGAGTGCCTGAACTGCAGATTTTAGTGCACTACTAAGGTCTACCCTCTGTTTTGTGAAGTTAGGCTTGCATGTGTAAGTCTTCAGCAGAGGTAAAGAATCTGGAGTTAAGGGTTTTCAGAACATTATATTTTACTTCCAATCCTCCTGGAAATTTACTGATTTCTTTCTTTTTTTTTAGATTTTAATTCTAGGCTTGTATAGTCCTGAAATTATAGAGAAAGGGAGCCAGTAATAGCTTGGACCTTCCTCTTGTTAGTTAGGTATTTGAAATAGAACCTCATTTAATTTAAGGGCATTATATCTGTGTAGTGGGAAAATCATTCCCTGAAGGGAAGAATCCGTCTCTTGAAGTGCTGAGAGACAGCTACACAGAAAATAAAATTCTGATTTCTTGTTTCAAATCCTGATTTTTTAAAGTATAAAATGGAAGAGTCATACAATAGTTTAAATAGAAATGAAAGTTCAAAGCAGAGTCTTGAAATCTTTTGATCCAGAAGGGCTGGGGGACATGGTTTTAAAATACCAAAATATCCTTCTGGCTTGCATGTATAATATGTCTTCTCATCCTTTTTTTTCTTCTTGCAGCACTCCCATTTTGATCAATGTCCTGATAAAATATGATTGCCTCCAAGTTTCTCTGTCTGGCTGTGAAAGGAGAGCATGGTTGAGAGTGTGTTCCGTTTTGAGTTCAGTTCCATGCAGATGTGGGTTGCCCACCTTTTACTTCACTATAACTTTTCTCTGAGACTGCCTTCCTAATGACATTTTTTACCAGCATCCCTTCAGCTTCCTCTTGGTTTTACAGTCTCCAGTACATGTACTTCCACATTAGCTCATGGGTCTAAATCAGCCTTTTTTTTTCTTTCTACTCAACAATCTCATTTTTATACATTTCTTTTCTTCTCAGTTCTGACCTCATCCTCCCCACTCACACGGTTTCCAATCCAAACTGCATTTACACCTGACAGTCACTTTTCTTTTAATAATACTTCATCTCCAGCAAGGTATTAGCACTTCTTCCCCTTTTTGATCTCCAAATTTTTGACCCCTTACACCTTTTCCTCCTGTTTTTCCCCCCTTTCTTTTAATATCTTGAGTCACCTGTCATTGCTTTACAGCTCTCTGCACCATATAATTTTCATGGCCTTTATCTACAGATACACATTATAACTACACCAATATGTACATTTCAGTGTAGTATTTCCTGTGAAATGCATTGTCTGATACGATTTTGCCAATGTTCTTCCTTCCTAAATTTAGTACCAGCATATTAAGAGGTCTTTAGCAGCCCCTCTGGAAAGCCTATACACAGATGAGAAGGAAAAATATAAATTTTTGTAAGAGAGGTGGCCTTAGTTCTTAAAAATCATGCCTATAGCAGTATTTATATTGAAAAAATATAAATTTTTTTCAAGACAGGTGCTTTAGAACAAGATTTTGTTTCAGCCATCTGTATGTAATTAATGAAACAAACAACCTTGATGAATCAACACAGTGACCACTACTGAGAGAATTTTGTTGTTGTCCCTTTTCTTCCTTTCACAGCAACTACAGCGCACTGTTAGGAGTGTGGATCTATGGCTTTTTTGTGGTGATCTTACTGATTCTGGACCTTTTATATTACTCTTCGATGAACTATGACATTTGCAAATTTTACCTGGCCCGCTGGGGAATCCAGGGAAAGTGGATGACACAGGGACAGAGCCGATGGATTAACCCTGCTCAGGACCCAAGACAGACACAGCCTCAGCCAGAGACACAGCCTCAAACTCAGCCCCAGCCTCGAACATCACAGACAGTACACACTTTAAAAGGAGATGCTTTAAGCCCACCCCTGGTGTCCTTTCAGAGTACATCTGCCTGGTAAGTAAGCTAAGCCATATTGATACATATTCTTTTGCTGTTTTGGAGTGTGAACAATCGCCTGTATTTGGAAGTGCCTGTGAATTCAGACTGAACAGCACCATTTCTAGCACATAATTCTTTATATCATGACCTGTCTTACAGAATTATTGCTTAGGAGTAATGTCTTACTCTGGGCTATATCAAGTCATCTTTTAATCCTTTTCTTAGAGAAACAGGCGCTGCCATCTTTCAGTGCTAAACAGTTTTAGTACTCTGTCGTGCAAATAAACTACAAATCTGCATCAACCATTATAAAAGTACTTTTAATCTGGTCTCAAAGACTGATTGCAACGTGTATCTGTTGCTGTGGTTTTAAAAGACTGTATAAATAATGACATTGGAATAGCTTCAACGTGAGATGTCACAAATCCGCTCTATTTGTGGCATGAGACACAGAAACAACATGAAAACCAGGTTAGTTTTTTATATGCATAGCCAAAAAAGCTTTCCTTGATCTCATCTGACAGAGTGACACAAGTAGGCTACTGTAAGGTTAAATGCTAGGAAACCAAGACAAAACCTCCAAAAAAACCCCTTGGACCAAAAGGGAGACAGATCTATGGGAGCAAGCAGAACCTGCAGTATAAATAGAGGAAATTAAACACAGATAGCCATGGGACAAAATGACATTGAATTATTTTGGACTGGTTTTGCCAAAGAAAATGAAAGCAAGAGAGCTGAGTTGAACATTTCTCTGAAAAAGGTGTCAGGAAAGGCAGGGACTTTTTTCTTGGCAAGAAAGCATTAGGATTTAGAAGGATGTACCTTCCAAAGAGAGTACCGAGTCACCAGTGTATTTTAGAAGAGCTCCAGAAGGCTGAGAGTTGAGTTTTGGCAAAATAAAGTGATCTAAGAATGTGCAGGGTGAAAAAGATGACGGCAGTTCCTGGAGCTGTGGAGCACATAAAGCCTCAGCCCTGATCTCAGTCTGAAACCTTTGGGTATCACTGCATTGCAGATGGGATGATAACAGTGATGGTCCTTTGATTTCATCATTTGCCCCTTAAAATTAAGTGTAAATCTAGAGCAAATAGAGTTGAAGATTTGTTGCAATAGAGAAAGAAGTGATAGTTAATTCAGTGAAAGAGGAGGTTGCTTGGCACTGGAGCCAACACTGGATTTATCCAGTGCAGATCAGACTTAAGGACCATTCCAGCAGCTCTTGCTCAAACAGATGAGTCTGAGGCTGCTACTTAAGAGAGAGAATTGCTTGTGCTTTGTTGTAAGCATCCTACTTTTCACTTCCTCTTTCCTTTTTCCTTCCTCTAACTCTTCCAGCTTTTTTGCACACTGATTTCCCAGTCTCCAGTTAAAATTGCCATGTATGTTAAGAACTTGCATCCTGGCTTGATACATGCATGTGTACATGTACAAAAATGACTGCATCTGCAAATTTATATCCTATTAGTCTGCCATGACATTGTAAATTGAAACCATTCAGTATTCTTGAAGGCTTGATTCCTGGTCACTTCTCATGACTGACTCCTGTTGTTCTGTCTCTTTGCTTTTCCCAAAAAAAGCGGGCTACGTATGTTAGGATCAGGTGAGCACATCCCATATGCTCCTTGTCCTGTGTTGGCAGGAGATGAGCATTGATAAGTCACTCCAGTAACACCCACTTCTTCCCCAGTGAGCTGTTTGTGCTCCCCTCAGTTGCCATAAAATTGTTCCTTTTTTTTCCCCCAAGTCCTTTCCTTGCTCAGTGGAAGAAATAAGTAGATGTTTCCCTATCAAAACCCTATTTATCCCCTGTATTTCAGCACGTCAAACACTACAGGAGGTGCCATATTTTCATTCTTGTAACCTGCAACTTTTGGAACTCAGAGCCCATGAACCAAGAGCACAGATGATTCAGTCTGAGTTGGGTACAGAAAAAATAGCAATAGGCACTGGTGATCACAGGCAAGATGTTTAGCATGCAAAAGAGGATTTTGAGTAAACAGCTCCCTCAGAAAATGACAGATTTGTGTACTACAGCAATTGCTAAAACAGTGGGGAGTGGGTTGTCTGGCTATTTATTTCTCTGTTAGATAATCTGCAGGTTATATAGATGAAAATATGGTAATTTTGCCCTACAGAAATTAAGCTTAGTTTCAGAGTCTGATCTTCTGCTGCAGTCTATATTTGATGAATGACCTCAGTACAGTCTTCTCAAAATGTAACCATACTATCAGTGAAGAAGTGCAATGGACCTACTGGATTTATGATTTCCATCACCATTTTAAAAATTACTAAATCTGTTAAAACACTGGTTTTAAATTTTCTACCTGAATTTCCATTATTCGAGATGACGACACCTGCTTTGGTAAAACACGGGGTTTCCAGTCTAAAAAAAAATCAACTTTTCAGTTTATGTTGCCATTTTAATGTGTCCTAAACTTATCCCAGCTTTTCTGTCTGAAAGAGAAAATAAGCATTTTTCTTTAGCACCTCACAAACACACTATATATATATATATACACACATATACATATATACACACACAGGTGATATCATACCATAAGAATGGTTCCTGTGTATAGATGAGCATTTTGAAGATGCAGAATAGATCTTTTAATCCTAAGAGGTATGAATATACCCCCAGGCATAAAAAACTTAAATACCGTTAAAAACATTTTCCAAAAGGGTTTGCCAGTTTTCGTGATGACAGATGTTGTTGAAGTTGTCAACTTCCTGTACTACATTCATCTGAGCACAGTTAAAAATATGCCCATTCTAGAAGACACTACGTGATGATAACAGGAAAGTGATTCTTGCAAATCCCTTGAGTACTGCAGAGAATTGGCAGAGTAAGAAACTGTCCCAAGAAGGATGTCAGGATTAACCTATAGTTTGTAAAGCAGTTTTCGGATCTTCCTGGATTAAAAAAATTATGTAACTGGTTTTTATTTCAGCATTTCTTTCCTTGCCCTAGTTTTAAGTGCCATGGCTTGGCAATGAATTGGGTATGTCAGAGAGAAAAATCAATCAAGTAATAGTGTAGAGTGGGTAGAACCATCCCTATGATGTTTAAACATTTTGTCACAGTGGATCACTTCACCGTTTACTTGAGACAAAGAGAACCATGTATAGCCATAATATTATTATAAGTAAAGAGGTCTGGAATCCATTAGGCAAAGCTGCAGTGTTGTGAAAGGCTAAGAAGGAAAATCATTAATCTCAGGAGCATCCAACCCCGTTTGGACTAACGTTGCTTCGTCCTGTAGCGTGTGGATTGTGCAGCCCAACTAATGCTGATTTCTTCTTTAGTATGAAAAGCATCTGAGGGCTGTCCAAGGCCTGTGTGGGCTGAAGGTCCTTGGTGGATGTACCTTCTGCAACCCTGTCACCATCACAGCCCCCGCCTGCCTGCGCTCACACGGTGGTGGCTTCTCTCGTGGTGCTTCCTTCAGGTCACAGCTGATGGCCACGAGCTGGGCCCTTCCACACTCCGTGGCCTGAGGGAGACCCTGCAGTCTGGTCACCAGGGCAAGCTGTAACAGCTGGAGATGGAGCCTCCACAAGCAGCAGGCAAATTATTTCTACTGCTCAGCGAAGTAAAAGTCAGGGAGGTGATAAAACGAAATACTGCGAGTTGGGGAATTGAAATTCTGACTGCTGAACCGACTTGTTCTCACAACCGTGGGAATATTGTTAATTAATACTAATTAAAATGGTCAGACTAGAAGAGAAGAGCACATTAAGAAGTGTGGGCCAGGGCAGCCTGGCAGAGTTCCTGCAGGTCCTCCGTGGCTGTGTTGTGTTCCAGACATGAGAGGGAGACCTGATCACTCTGCCTTGCTCTGCTGGTGTTAAACTCCTCCTGACCTCCATCAAGGATGCAAATCACAGGGAATAAATACTGTCTTGAAGTCTAACATCTGCCTCTGTGTTCCCTGCCTTTCTGCACCACAGCAGGCAGAGGCAATGCCTGTGATCACACACGTGCTCCGTGACTCTCAGTTTCAGAAACCTGCTGCTTGTCTAGAATCAGGAAAGGTAGCAGCCCAGCAGGCTTAGCCCATGTTATTTCCTTTACACAGCTGGAATAGATTAGGCAAAGGATTATTTCCCTTATAAAATGCTGGAATCTGCTTTTGCTGTGAATTCCTCTGGGGCACTTTGTCTTTCAGGCAACAAATGGAATAGTTTTTAGCCTGCTGCTATTCACCTGTTTCTTGACTCCTCTTCAGATGACTACCAAAGCACCTGAGAGAATAAAGCCTATAAAAATACTGTCGGAGTTTAGGAGGCAGCAGGTAACTATCCACAGCAACTGTGCAAAAAAACCACATAAATATTTTGCTGGTGGCTAAAAAGACTATGTGAAAGAATTTGCTTTGATACCAAATTTTGAAACGGGATGTAGACTATCACTGCAGTGCTTCCTTCAGTGAATTCTAAGAGCTGCAATCTTGCCTGTGTCATGGGACATTGGTGCTGCATTGGGTCACTGTGAACACAGTCCACCAAAATCATGAGGCATTGTGGTGACAGAGGAGTTTGTGCAGAGGCTGCTCTTGGTTCAAGTTATTTACAGTAACCAAGGGGAAAAAAGCTGCCTCCTTCCATTTTAAGTAAGTAAGGAAGATCTCAACTTTACATTTGCAAAATCACTGAACAGGAATAGAATGGTGCTGTTTTAAAGATGCAAAATTTTGCATCACAGGGCCAAGCATATTTTTTATTTAGAGCCCCTACCTAGACTTTTATGTTAGACTAAACATGGCAAATCAGAGTACCAGTACTTGTTGGGGTTTTTTTAAAAAGATGACAAGAAATAAAATTGAATACTTATATGCTTTTAAGAAAGAACTGTCTGGGAATTGACATCACCTGGAAAATCTGCTTGGTTACAAAGATTAGGTGTGTGAGGCAACATCTGCCATTGTCTGTGGGCCTCCAATCCCTTTGGAATATATTGGGTTAGAACAACAGATAGTGCTGAATGTGTTTTCTTCTAAATATTCTTACCTTGCTTGCTGGGAACTACATAACTGTAAAAATAGAAATTAACTCTACCCCAGCCCAAACCAGAGTCAGGACAGGAAGCCAACAGCACAAACACACAGCGGGCTTGGAACCAAACACCTCAAAATCTGCAGTGCTCTGAGTCTTGTTTGCTTGCCTCCATATTACAACACGCAAAAAATTGGGAGATTTTGGTTCTATCATTTGTATTTAAATAATTCAAGTTACTGAGTGCCTGCTTGCTTTCTTCCTTGTGTTTAGAAATTCACTGTTAGCATGTGAAGTTAAGCCAATATGCAAGGTTTTTTGTCCACTTCAGTCTAAATCTGTGTACAAAACATGCACAAACTGCATCTTTTGTTGATACAGATGTAGTACATATTGTTCATTTCATGCCATATTCTCCTTTTCCTTTGTCTCTGTGAATTATAGACCCCACATCGATTTCTCTACATTCTTAACTTCATTTCATGGGATGTGGGCTGATTGATAACTCCCTATTTTAGCTGTTTCTCAGCCTTTTCATTGAGTTGGGACTATTGTATTCATCAACTTCAGGAAAGTCTTTTAAAGGGACTGTACAGTTGAAGCAGTTTAACTTAAATATGGTAATGAATTGTGAGAAAATAGTAATTTGGACAAAAGACAGTAGTTAAAAGGTTATCTGAATACTACTGCTGAATGAACTCTGTGCACTGAGAAATGAAATCTGGCAAAATTACTGGAAACCAGATCTGAACATCTTCCATATTTAAATTTTCTCATCTACTCAAGATAGAATTTTTTGCAGTGAGATCATTACCTCCCCTCCATGATACAGATCTGGAATGACACCACTGAAGTAGCAGATCGCAGCATAAAATTTATGTGAAATAAGAAGCCTCCAATTAAACCCACAATTTCACTGCATAATGTTACAACACTGAACCATCACACAGGAAGGAGTGTGACAACCCAAATTCTATCAACCAATTCCATCTCCCTGTCACAATAGCAACCAGTAAACTTTAAAAGACTCTATATATATTTTGGTAGTTACAGAAGTCCTACCCCTTGCATCCTCTTAGGTGCCTGATGCTCAATAGTAATTTTAACAGCATGTGCATGTTTTACATATTTTAAATATGCACAGAAAAATAAAATAACGTCCTCACTTGGGTTCTGAAGTACGACAGAGAAACTTTAGCAGCAGCCAACGATATTTCCAGTGGTAGAAAGAACAAAAGGATTAGTGTTGAGGAGCTGGAGTTAATGATTTAAACAGACAAGCCTTACTTTATGCAAAGTGGCAACAGGATTTCTGAGTAGGAGATTTAGTGTAATTCATTGTTCTGAACTGAAAGAAAGCACTTTTCAAAAAGAAAAAAAATATAGACAGGATATTGCTCATCTTCACTAGTTTAAGCCCCAGAGAACTACTTAAAATACCTGCAAAACAACTATCTATGTACACTTGGTGCTTTTAACAGAAGTGAGAAGGAAGAAGAAGAAAAAACAAGAGTCTCTGAAGTAAGATGCCATTGCTCTCACCTTGGAAAATGAACTCCCAATGTATATTTTGGATGTCAAAAAACAAGTAACTCCCTAAACTCAATGAGGAGCAAGTGGGTAATAGAGCTGAAGATCCTGTGCTGACCTATTTATTATTCTCAGAGTTATTATTAAACAAAAAGCCATATGTAATAAATAACCTTTTTATGGGGTTATTTAGCAGAAGATCTTCTAAATAAGCTAAAATTTCTGTGTGAAACAATGGCATATTATGGGATACCAGACATTAATGAAATCATCAGAAACTTACGTGATAATGCTGAAGGCAGGATTGTAAATTGTAACAATGTCAGACAATTGTTTTCAGTGAGAGCTGAGGTCAGGAATCTACCACATCATTACTTTTATTGTCCCTGTCCCCTGATGAAATCATGATGAAAACAAACACAGTAGTAATTTCATCAGAAAAGGGCTAAAACGTGTCTGTATGAACTTGGTTTTAAAATGATGTTTCACTGAACAGTTCAAGAAGAAGCCAGAAATTAGACACAATTTTTCAGTATTAGCAAGATATCAGATATATCTTGGCTGTTGAGGTCTCAAAAGCAAAACAAATCAAGAAGCATTGAAATCTGAGTCATTTTACTCTTCACTGAGACATGAGAGAATGCTGATGTCAATCAGCAAGCAATTTTCAGGAACTTAAAAGGTTTTGGCGAAGTTACATGATCAACACTGTCATAAATACATATGCACAGACATCTACAATTCACTGCAGACAAAAAACGCCTCTGAGGAGAGTTTGAAATCCACATAAAAAGTTTCTCGGAAATTTGCAGTGCTGAGGAGATAAAGCCAGCTTAGGAGATGAAATGGCAGGAGTGTGACATGTCAGGGGAACACATTTAGAAACGCTGCTAACGTTAGTCTCACGTCAGGTGATAACGTGATCCCAAAACAGACCCAGTGAGGCACATTCCTTCAAACAACATGGAAATGAGTTTAATCAGCACAGCATTATGTAGCCTCCGCAGAACAGCAGCAGAGGAATAATTGGTTGAAACTTGGCACCCATCATAACATACAGGATGGTAAAAAAGACATGTAAAAAGTGGTTATGTATGGAAATAAGCTACTTCATGTCACTTCCCAGTAGGGTTATCTGTTTCCTGGTATTTCTGTGGAGTGGGAACCTTTACTTAGGCTCCACAGAGTTTCAGAGGTGGAATTATGGGGTAGACAGAACTATTGACAGTAAATGTTAAAGGCAGCGATGGAAAGGTATTGGCACAGCAGTTCATGGCAGAAAGATCACTGTGGGGCTCAAATCTGGAAGGGAACAAGCTCCACCTACAATTTTTCTTCCTGAAGGACTGGTGCTGTAGTACATCAGGGGGGAGTTTATGCACAAAGGAGCCGTCCTAGTTACAGGAATTGTGTGTATTAACGAGCTGATCATATCCCTGAGCCGAGCTGTGCTGAGCACACAGGCTCCCTCCTGTCTGCTGGAAATCATGGCTGTCACGTGGAGAAGGAACTGCTTCATCAAGAATTACAGTAAATTAATTAAACACTCATGAACTATATTCTGCATGGATTAGTGATACAGATTTTAATCACTCACGCAGAGCAGGGAGGCAAAGTAATTTTCTATTGCGTTCACAGTCTTTGGAAAGTGGTGAGTCACAGGGAGCTGCTGAACCCAGCACCTGTTACCTGCTCATCTCCAGCACAGCTTCACCAAAAACCTTCTGAAGAAATTGTCACTGGAAGGCAGCCACAGATCAGCCTTTCACTCACCAAAAACCTCCCAAACTTCTCTTATGCTGCTGAAGTTTACAGCAACCAGAAGAACACCTGCTTAATTTGCATTTTAAGACATTTTAAAGAGAATCACATGACGGACTGAGAGTTGACTCCATATTTTTTTTTAATATTCACTGAAACCTCTCAGAGCATAACAAAAATAGGCATCCCAATTAAAAAGAGCTCCAGTGTTTGCATGAACAACTAAAAGAAGACAGAAAACGTTTTTGTGGGTATGTTAAAAATATTGCCTAATTGACATGCTATTGAAGGAAAAAAGGGAAGGTTGGTTCAGCCTCAGGATGACTCTTTCTGTCTTTTCCTTGGCAATATATAAAGCCAAAGTAGAAATACCTGAAGCAGTCCAACAACCACACTTGGCCACAAGGGGCAGGTTTTGAACGAGTTAGAGACAAGTGAGACAATAGGGAAAAAACACCTTAAGCATTAGGATGGTGAGGAATAATCCCCAACTTCCCATTCTTAGTCCTAAACTTGCAGTGTTTTTTACACTAGTAAATTTCACCTATGAGGGCAATAGCTTAGCTGCCTCACTTTAATTTTTTTCCCTTTATTCTAGACATGGTCTGGAATGTTTAAAAAAAGTATTAAAAATAAGCTAGGGGATTGTCTGGCTTTGCCCTTCTCAGAGGCTGCTGGCCACAGCTGGAGTTAGTGCTGTTGTTCCTACAGGAGTCTGTGAGTCCTTAGTGGGTTGTGGTGTGTTTGTCTGCACAGTGCTTGGGCGAGCCAGTCAGCTCCTGGTGCTTCCATCTGACAGAGGAAATGGAAAACTTACCTGGTTTTATCTGTGAGGGCCACCCTGAAAATATTTGGCAATAGTGCCATTGTTCTAATTCGTGTACAATTTTGTAATGGTTTGGGTAACAGCACAGCTCCCTCTCCAGTGCCCTGCTGTAAGCACTGCTGATAGAGAATATCCTGGAACTATTTGAAATACCCAGTGATACAACAGATAACTCCCACCATCCATTTCCTACACAATATGATGGCTAAACAAGCAAGTGGAATTCTGGTGTGCAGAGAGAGGAGATGCCAATTAGAAGTAGGAAGTTGTTGTCTCACAAGTGGTGGTGAGATTGCTTCAGGGAACCACCTTCCCTAAGGCCTGTAGCAGGAAAAATCCTATTGACAGATGGGAAGGCATTCAAAAGAGCTGCAGAGCTTATCTGACTTCTCGAAAGTTTGTCAAACTAAGGAGTTTAAGGAGCTCAAGGCTAAAAGAACATTAAAAGGCAATTTTAACTCAGTCTGTAAATTCTTCATGGCAAGGAGATTTCAGATAGCAGAGGGCTGTAGCAAACAAAGACAGAAAAATATCCAATACCTGGAAGATCTAATTATACAAATCTTTAGTGTTGATAAAGGTCAGGATTAAACACAGTAAATGTAGCCATTTAAAAGTCCTGGATCTACTTGTTATCCTCACTAACACGATGAAAGAGGCATTTCCAGGGGGTTATTCATTCCACCTATCTTAAGATGGATGAAACTGCTTGGAAGCCTGGCTTGATTAATTTTTTTGACATTATGCTGGAAGATGAGTTTATAGAAGTCATTTATCCAGCTGAAATTTGCCAGTGGGACTCATCTCCTCCAAATGTGCATTTCTTTTAAAGTTGGCACTTGATCAAGGAAATGTCTTGAGATGCAGGAGAACACCCATTACTTGTGATTTTAAAACTGGCAGGGGAGCTTGTGGAATATAAGCAGCAGTGGGAAGAGTGGGAAGCTGGGTCTGCACAGCTGGCCAAACTGAGGACCCTAAGAGAACAGCTCTTTAAAAATCTGATTTATCTGGGGAACAGGTAAGGCTGCAGTCCCAGAAGATTCACACCAACATCAGTTTTTGTAGAATCATTAAGCTGGAAAAGACTCTCCAAGGTCCAACCATTCCACCAGCACTGCCAAACTCATGTCCCCAAGTGCCACATCCACATGGCTTTAAAATCCTTCCAGGGATGGGGACTCCACCACTGCCCTGGGTAGCCTCTGCCAGTGCTCCACAGCTCTTCCAGTGAAGAAATTTCTCCTAATATCCAACCTAACCCTACCCTGGTGTCACTTGAGGTTGTTTCCTCTTACACTATTGCTTATTACCTGGGATAAGAAACTGACCCCCACCTCTTTTCAGCCTCCTTGCAGACAGTTGTAAAGAGCCACNCCTGGGTAGCCTCTGCCAGTGCTCGACAGCTCTTCCAGTGAAGAAATTTCTCCTAATATCCAACCTAACCCTACCCTGGTGTCACTTGAGGTTGTTTCCTCTTACACTATTGCTTATTACCTGGGATAAGAAACTGACCCCCACCTCTTTTCAGCCTCCTTGCAGACAGTTGTAAAGAGCCACAAGGTCCCTCCTGAGCTTTTTTCACTCCAGGCTGAGCCCCTTTCCCAGCTCCCTCAGCTGCTCCTGCTGCTCCAGCCCCTTCCCCAGCTCCGTTCCCTTCTCTGGACACGCTCCAGCCCCTCAATGTCTTTCTTGTCCCGAGGTTGCCAGAAGTGCCCCAGGATGTGAGGTGTGGCCCCAGCAGTGCCCAGCCCAGGGGACAGTCACTGCCCTGGCCCTGCTGCCACCCCATGGCTGCCACAGCCCAGGTGCCATTGGCCTCTTGCCCCCCTGGGCACAGCTGGGCTCGTGTCCAGCCGCTGTCCCCAGCACCCCCAGGCCCTTTCCCAGCTTTCCAGCCCCTCTGCCCCAGCCTGGAGCTGCAGGGCTTGGTGTGACCCAAGCATCACATTTTCCCAGAGTGGCAAGCTCATCATGCTTACTGAGCAGTCAGAAAACACAAACCCACAGCTGCACATCAACACTCACACAGGGCTTTTCTCCAGTTGTATCACCCTCTGTCATTCAGGACTTCAGGGGACAAACATGTGGCCCCCTTCCTCCCCACCTCTTCCAAAAAGTGCCTGATTATGCAGCTGCTGCATAATAGCTGCTGATGCCAGTGGGACTGCACAGTGATTGCATAATCCCTCCAAAGAATGGGAATCTCTGGGCAAAGCCTCATCCTGGCACCACCTGCCCAGTCCTCATCTCTCAGGTTCTGTGGGTGCAGGGAGCCACTGGTGGTAAAGATTATTTTTGTATGTAACAGGCTTCCAACTTTTCGTGTGGAAGCACTGTGAGATTATGGTGGACACAGGAGCATCCAGCAGTGGGGTCTGTTACAGCATGTGCATGTAAAAGCTGTTGTGGAAGTAATCATCCTGAATTATTACAGCCTTTCTGCCTCTCCTCTAATGTTAAGGTGCACACATGATAGCTGCATTTATCACTGGGCAGCTCTAAGAAGCTTAAATTTCTGTGATGAAAAAATGAGCATACAATAGATCCACAATAGGAAATGTGCACAGAAATGCAAAAAAAAAAATGGGCAAATAATGAAAAGTAATGTAGAACAAAATGAGAATAACCCACCAGCTGGCAGTCATAATGGTTCACGACAAAAAATTTCCATGCTTCATAAATTATCATTCAAACCATGCCATACCAAGTGGAAATCCTCAGTCCTGTGACACCAGCCAAGCTCTGTTTTTCTCTCTCTGTGACTCAAGAAATGCTGCTCTGCAGGGGTCATACACTGTCACTGAGCCATGCACAAAGTTCCTGTTGCAGCCAAAGGACATTTGATACCCCAGCAGACCCATATCTGGATGCAGCTGTGAGACAATATAAAAATAATAAACCAGTCACAGTTCCAGCACTGGCGTCAAAACACGTTTCAGTGTAAACTCAGCCATACAGCTCAGATAACCACGGAACAGAAATTGTTTCCTTGCCTTTTGCACTCTGCTGAAATTGCCCGGGGTCCTTGGCCTCTTCTCTTTCCACACCACGACACACCTCAATTTCTCTTATCACTTTTTTACATGGCAAAGGCAAGGAGGAAAGAGGGAAGAAGCATTTCTGCATAAAATTGCCTTTCTGACATCGCTTCTAGTATGTAGTGCTGTAACCCATGGTGGTGGTGTGGCTGCTACCCTTCTGCTTCTGACTGCAAAGGAACAAAGTTAAAAATTATTTATTGCTTGGATGATTATGTGCAAGGAAACATATACTGGATCTACAACAGGAAGCCAAACAGGAACCAGATTAAATTTCAAAGGCTGTACTCCTATTGATTTTAGCTGCAGATACTTTTGTTAATGTTAAAAAGCAGTTCTGTGTTGTTTTTTTGAAGTCTCTTCAGAAAATTATTTTGAAAGAAATAGCTTAAATTTTCCTGCTGCTAGAAAAGCCACACAAATCCAGTTGTGAAAAGAAAAACATACACGGAAAGAACAGTTGCAGGAAACATGACTGGTTTCATCCTACAGTGAAAGCTCTCAACACAGTAATTACTACATTTTTTCTCTTGAGCTCTGACTCAGAAGACTAGCCCTCTTAATACTGAAAAGTGAGAGCAGAAAATAAAGCTCTTTGGTAAAAAGAATAACTATTTCAAAAAATACTTTTTCTCACGTGTCCTTAATATGCATTTTGTTTCCAGAAATGACAGAATCTCCTGTATTGCACAGGGGTAAATAAAAACGCTAATTTAACTTGGAGTAAATACGCAGCTCTGGGTTAAACCACAGGTTTGGTGCTCAAAATTCAAGTGCCGAAACTGATTCCTCCCTCCTAAATAGATGGTTGTGCAGCTGGAGCAATTTGAGCCTCTGGCGAGGCAGAGGGAAGCAGCACATGCATCTTGTCTCAGAAGATTGTTCATACTCAGGAGAGAAAAATGGAAATGGAAGAAAGAAAGGGGGGGTAACTTCCTTAGCCAAATGAAGTGCAGAGGCTGAGGAGCAGTTCCAGCACCCAGAGGGGCTCCCTGGTTGGTGGAGGCCAGCACAGGAATTGGGCACCTTCCTCCTCCTCCTCCACTGTTCTGCCCTGCTGCAGCACCCACCCTCCTACCAGGGGAGCAGGAGCCTGGAGTATTCCTTAGTGATCCAGCTGGGATCCAGTTAGAGCAATGTATTCATTTTTTCTGCTTTCTAAACCAGCATTTCCACCTTCTTTCAGATAGAATCTGGGAGAAACTCTTGTCCTGCTTCCAACGTAAGTCCCCTGAAATCTCAGTGGCTTTCAGATTTATTGACTTCTGTGGGCCTCGAAGGAAGTCAGCGCCTCAAAGCTTTGCAGATGGTACCAGAACATCCCTGTCTAATGTTTGGCTGACCCCTTTTCCCCTTGCAGTATGTTTCAGCAGTTCAATTTCCACGAAAGTGGTTGGGTTTTAGCTTCTGTTGGACATCAGGACATGCCAGGCAGCAATTTTAATAGACTGAATTTTGCAGATGCCAAGATGGCAGAGACTGTTAGGGCAAAAAGAGCAGGATATTCACCTGATGTAGGCTGGCCTGAGCTGTTGTTTAGCTCAGTGGATTATTCTTGAAATTTACAAAGAAGCTAAGCTACACCTACATATAAAATGTCAGAGATTAAATGCAGAAACTGTTGGCCAGATAAACAGATACGTAAATGAACACACGCATTCCTTACATCTGGCCACATTTCTCCTTCACTCACTAACTGTTCTGTACATGTAATGCCAAGGTACAAACCACATTGTCCTGTGTAACTGAGCTGCATTTAGCCTCAGCTGTAACTTGCAAAGACCTTTTCCAACACTTAGAATTGACCATCCCCATAAGCAAAGATACTCTGAGCTATACTGAGCATAGCTTACACAGACAGCCTTTTCAATTGTGTCCTTCATTTATAAATAAATTGATTTTAAAAATTAAAAGTTACCAGGCTGCTCTGGAAGTGCTCTTCTTTCTTAATCAGGCAATACTGTTAAACCAAAGTTTTGGCATTTGTGGGTTTTAAAAATATCCCTGTCAGTATTTTCAGTGCATTAGGAGACTGTGTAATCAGGGAAAGGCAGTGTCCTAATAAGCTGCATCATAAATAACATAGCAAGTTTCACTGCTTTATTTTTTCAAACCTCACTTCCAATTTCTAGAGGATCTGTTAAATTCAAATTGTCAGTCAGCACGAAAGGAGGCCTTTTTTTCCATCCACGTACCTGAATTTAACACAGAAGGGCACTCTCTGGTAAAGCCTCCTGTACTTTCCACTGTGCTCTCCTGGATCTAAGATGATGGTTTGGCACTGCTGTATAAGAGCTGAGCAAACACAGAGAATATTTGAGTGTCTGAGGTGTGTCAGAGCCACTCTCTAGGAACAGATCTTGAAAGCTGGTGACATCAGCTTTTGGGAAACTGGGATGAGCTGAAAGTAGAGATAGCTCAGTCCTTACCACTGATGCAGAAATATACAAGTTCAGAGATTTTTTTGAAAGTTTTACAGCAGTACCAAGAACAAATTGAGGATCAAGCCCTGCTCCAGATAGTGCCCATCTATCACCCCACCCACAGGAACAAGCAGCATGTCCTGAGCCTCAGGGATTCACCTTTACTGCCACTGAGTTTGTGAGATAGGGAGAAAAAGAAAATCTAGGACTGCACATGCAGATGTAGGATAAGAATCTGCTGCTCTTTCCAGAGGTGGCTGGGTTTGAGGAAATACCTACAGGCCTTGAGTTTTCCATCAAAATCTTTTAGGATGTTATGGGTCTGTTATACATGTTAATCAAATCTGGTCGTGAATAAACATGAGGGAAGAAGATTTCTAACCAGAACATGGAAACTACAGAAACCCTTCCACTTAGTGGTACTGGATTGTAAAACAGAGTTGCATATATTTACATACAAAATTGTATATTTGCATGTGGCAGTATGAGAGTGAAGATGATGTTAAGAGAAATCTGTACTAGTGCTGCACATTTTTGTAATTCAGATTTTGGGGGCAGTAGGGCTTCTCATTTCCTAAGTTAGGCTTGGGACTCTTAGGCTCCTGCACTATTGGTTTCTTTTGGAGCTTGAAGAGGAGTAGAGTAGCTCTGCAGAGGTGCCTGTTGCTTTCTGTCTCTAAAGGACCCTGAGGTGACTCTCCAAAATTAAGCCATCTTACTATTCCAATGCCTGCAGTTAGGTGGGATGAAACCCACTTGGAGTATCTATGCCATTAAATTACGCTACACACAGCAATAAATCTCCTTTCCAAAGCAACGTGCTTGGACCTTAAAGAAGCAGACAAAAAATTACTTTCTTGCCTCTAGCAATGGTTCCTCTGGTTTTAAATATCTTCCTCTATGACAGGAGTGCAATTAAAGCTATTTGGTCACTCCAGGGATCTGAAAAATATGTGAAAATGAGCACAGTCTCAAGTGGAATAATAAGTCCAGAGTTCCTCACATGATACCCACATTCAGCTAGGCATTATGATGCCTTGGGCTCTTGAAAAAAATTGAAGGCAGCTCAAACTGTTTGCATAGCAAAACCAGGGTTGTGTTTTTCTGGTGAATCATACAAAGAAATTTTGGTTCAGGAGTTATCAGCTATTTAATGGCTGCCACATATTGACAGGAAAATCCATCAACAGTCAACCAGATGAATTTCAGCCTCAGGCAGCACATCTGATTCAGGCACCCTGGTTGTGACACCAGGGTTTCATAAATATCTGGAGAATTAGTAAGTCCAACTAATTTCCAGTTTTACTCTTTTAAGACACTTTGGAAGGCCCGGGGTGTTTTGAGTATTTTTCTGAAATAACCCTAAGAGGAGGAAGAAAACATTTCAGATCATGAAAAGTCAGACTGCAGCTCTTCAGTGAGGAAAAACACAGCTTTTCAGTGATCATCTTTCAATTTATATCCTGAAACCTTCATCTGTTCCTCCATTCAAAACTTGTAAATCAAACTCTGAATGCTTCATATTTCCATTTAAAATAAAAGCAAACCTCAGAAATTCTCCTGGATATTTTTACTTTCCAGAACAGTGTTCAGGAGTATCAACCAATTCAGGAAGTACCAAATGAAAAATGTTGTTACTAATTGAAAAATAGTAGACTTTCAGGAGCATAGGATTACTTCAGAAACCATTATTTACAGTAAGCAATATTTATTTATGTTAGCAACCCAATTGGTTTCATATCACTGCTCTTTGAAAGTGAGTATTGTAAAATATGGCCATTAGTAAAAAAGAGAGAAAATTGTATCCTGTGTGGTTTCGTTCCTTTCCCACCCAACCCAGCTGATGGGACAAAAGACGTATTTAATTTGTACAATTATAGATATTCCAGAGACTCTAGAGGAAACCAGTTTTCCCTCTTGGCTTTCGTCTGTTGGCCAGGCAGCCGTATTAATAACAAAAGTTAAGCCAGCTGCTGTTTTAACACCCCCAGTTCAGGGGAAGGAGCTGGAGGAGGTCAGTCCTTGCCTGCAGCAGCTCTCCAGGCTCACTCCAAGTGCCAAATCTCCTCCTGCATCCGTTTGTGGGACAAGCCTCGGATCCAAGCAGATCCCAAGCGTCGCTTACCAAAAGAGCAGCCAGATCTTTGGTAGTGTGACCAGAGTGCTGTTGATGCCTTAGGTTTTAACTTTTATATTTTCAAATTCTGTACTGCTTAGAGTGTAACTCTGAAGTTCCTTGTAGCCTGTAATTCCTGCTCTCTCGTACTGGGCAGACATAACAAAGCCTCTCCAGGCTTTGCCTTCAAGGACAGCCAGGCTGTTTTTAGGCCCAAAATGTGTAAACTAAAGATTCTGAGGGGGGCAAGCTGAGGGGCGTTACATCGCTAAACTGGGGCTTTAATTGGAGAATTAACCCTGATATGCAAATGATCCAAACCTATAAAAGTGTGAAGAACTCGTGACCTGTCGTCCATCTTGGGGTCCAATTTTTGGAAGCAGCCTTTGGCTCCCCCAGAGTGTACCTTGAAGGCCCTTCAAATAAATACCTGTCTTTATTCCCTTACTCTTGTCTAGTCTCTGTTTCTAGGTGGCTGGAGGAGGCATCACTGTACCAAAAACAGGCTGATCAAAACCAATTCCTGACTGGTTGCAATTTGTTTCCCAGCTCTCTGGCTTCCACATCACAGCACTGCCCTAGACACAAGTCCAAACCAGTGGGCCTACCAGAGTGAAGCCCAAACATGCTATAGGCAAAGTGTTCCTCTGAAAACCTTCTCTGAACTCAATATTAGCAACAAAAAGTCATGGAATCAAATTTGAAAGTAATTTGAAGAGGCAAACAAAGCCCCTCTACTGGTGTGATAACCCAATCTCATGGGTGACTGCACACCAGTGGGAGTGACACAGCTGTTGCTAATTAGAAGGTCTCAGTATTGAGTTTAGATTTATCTAGAAAATAAGCAGCAGTGTGGTTTAAATCTTCCAAGTTCTTGTCTTTCCCTCTGGCACAGAGACCAGCCCTGCACCTCCTTTGACCCACCAACCTTCCTCTGCAGGGCCAAAGCACGACCTGGCCAGTGGGTACCTGGCTGACATCTGCCAGCAACTCTCTCTGTCCAAGCCAGCCTGTCCCTTGGGAGCACAAGATATTCCCAAAGTTTCTGAAGTTCCTCTAAAGCCAGGGAGCAGCTCTCAGAAGTGATGTGATGCGGTGTGAAATTTGGTTTATATCCCCCAAGCCCTTATGGGAATTGCACAAGCTTAAACCGGTCTATAAGAAGTGAGATTCTTAAGTGTAGTGAGCAATTTAAAAAGCAGACTCACCAGCACTCACAACAAACTGTTCAGATGGAAACGCCTTTAAAATTGCGCTGCTTCACAGGTTGATTTTTTCTAGTAACCCATTGTAAACAGACTCTTGAATACATTCTGCAGTGCTCCGATGTCTGAGGCAGCTGACAGCAATCACCCTTTAACACATGATGCCCTGAGGTGTTAATTAGTTCCCATTACACAGACAAGCGATGCTGCTGTGAAAGAGCAGTGGAAACAAGCACATGCCTGTTTCCCACCTGCATTTCCCAGGTGGAAGGGAAAACTGCCTGGCAGGTGACCTGCACCCCTTGTGTCTGACCTCACAGATACTGTGCTGAGGTTAGCTCATTGCAGCGTGAGCAAATACACTGCTGTAAGCATAATGAAAGGGAAAATTAAATAATCCAAATGGTTTCTTCCCACCTGCAGAGCAACACTGTTTAAGTCTGGTGAATCAGGCATGTATTGCACATTTATTCCATTTAAACCTTAACACCATCCTGAGGTATTCGCTTTCAAACATATTTTGACATTTCTCTCCATTTTTGCAGAACTGTCAGCTATGGTAGGAACAGCACTTGAGCTGAAATTTCAGTCTGTTTTTCAAGTTGAACATTTCCAGTGCCTGACTTTTGTTTAAACTCTTAAGCACCACATGTCTGTCTTCCCTGAGCCAGCTATTACTCAGAAATATTGGTGGTAGCTATCAGTGATGGATGTCATTTTACACAGTGGTTGTGACAAAATTTGCCACCACTTAAGGTCCTCCTCTCATGTGAACCTCATGCAGGGGCCGGGATGCATTTCATAGCTAGACCACAGGAGAATTTGTGATCCATCAAAGGTGAGGTAATTCAGCCTGGGGATGAAAGTAGAGGCAAATCCAATGCTCCTTTATGGCAAGATGGCAGCACCCAGAGCCACTGCTTAATGCTGAATTGTTCCTTGTCAATTCAAAAAAATCTAAACATTCAATCTGTTCAGTGCTGAGCCAACCTGAAGCAAATTTTTCTTGTTGTTGAAGTTTCCTCTGCACTGGAAAAACCTGAATCATTCAGCTATTTTGATGTTCTCCCAAAAAAAAAAAAAAAAAAAAAAAAAAAAAAAAAAAAAAAAGAGCCCCACCTAGAATGTCTGAGACTTTCCACTTTCTTTCATGCAAATAAAATGTCCAAATTGAGATTGAACCAGCAGCATTCATTCTGGAATTTTGTAACTTTTGAGAATTAGTCTTGGTTACCCAAGCAACCTTTCAGCATATATTTTTAGATATAATGTTACATGCTGTGTATAACATAGCCATAGGAGTCTACAGATGACAAACTATGAAAATTATTTCCCTGCTCTTTGGCAGACTCCACAGGCAGAGGGATTAGATTATATTCTATTTCTTTCTGGTTTGAAATACATTTAGACAACTGAATGGCTTTTCATTTAATGCTTGTCCTGCAGTTAATTTCTTGTATCCTTCCTTTCAGTCTGGTGAGGCTTTTACGAAGCCTAGTGCATTGTGCTTTGTCCTCCCTTGTCCTTCCATTTCTGGGGAAGGAGGGCACATTCCTATTTCCTGTAACAATCAGTGTAGCTGCCAAGGGCTTCTTATTGCAGAAAGTTGTTTGTTAGCCTGGCATCCCAGCTCTTCCTGTGACCAGAGGGAGCAAAAGCTTTTCTCCCAGTGCCACTGAGCAGACTGGAAGGTGCTGCAGCAGAACCTCAGTGGCTGCAGGTCACAGCAGCCTGCTCAGATCAGTGTAGTGCCGTTTTATGCCAGAGTAAAACCTGAATAGTTGCAGAGACCGGTGGCTTTCGTGTGAGCTGTGAGCCACAACTTGTGTAAGTCATGGATCCAGGGTGTATCTGAGGCCTGAAGGGACTGTGGGGATCGATGGCACTTTTATGTCAACACCAACATAACCTTGCAGTGGTGAATGTGGCAACTGTTTACCTCATTTGTCAGAAAAATGGCAGAAATCTCTGAAAAAACTTGCCTCATTCCTTCATTACTAAAGGATGGCATTTCATTCCAGCAGAACTGAGCCACCGAGCAGTTACTGCTGTCAAAGAGGAGGCAGTGTTTTAGTTGGCTGCTGCCTTGTCAGGCAGTGAAAATCATAGAACTGCAGAATGATTTGGGTCGGAACAGACCTTAAAGCTTATCCAGTTCACCCCCTGCCATGGGCAGGGACACCTTGCACTATCCCAGGTTGCTCCAAGCCCTGTCCAGCCTGGCCTTGGACACTTCCAGGGATGGGGCAGGCACAGCTTCTCTGGGAAGAGCAGCAGTGGCAGCCTGGGGTGCTGTACAGTGACAATAACCTCTGCCACGGAAAAGGAGCAACCTGAGCCACCTCCAGAGCACAGCCTTCAGCTCTAAATACATTAAAATCCTCTAGAAGGGACCAGAAGTGACAAACACAGGGGTTTCTGTTGCCAAGTGCACTGTGTTGGGAGACTGGAATATGACACTCTTGCACATGGAAATTAACAGTCGTCTTTCTTAGGAAAATGCAGGTATTTTTTATGGGATCCTGCCATTGCAAAATGATCCGAAGCAGTTCCTCTGAACCTTACTGGTCCAGCCACCAGTCAATCAATCCATCACACGCCCCACTTCACTTTTTGTAGGGGAAAAGCACTTTTTTAGCCTAGCAACTGTCCTGTCAGGGTTTAGTTTCAGGGAGAGGCTGTGGACTTGGCACCAGACTCATCCAGCTTGGAAACTGCAGGGTGAAAACTTCCTACTTGCTGTAAGAGGCTTTGAGAGCTGAGTGGGGTCTGTGTGCTGCTGGCTCTGCTGTTCACATCCTCCTGCTCATTCCCCCATAGCTTTAGACAGATGAGAGGAATTGGCAGGGAATCCAAGCTACTCACAGGAGTGATATTTTAGCTTCTGTGCTGCAGAAAAATATTCATGAACTTTGCTATGGTCTTTGGGTCCAGCAACTCCAGCAACTCTCACTTTACACCACCTTGGTGACACTCCTGATTTTGCATTAACCTGAAGAAGGACCTGGCCAGCAGCAACTTTGGGACACTCGGGTAGAGGAAAAGAGGCTCTTTTCTAACACGTTTAAAATTGCATTTTGTCCTGGAACACACAAATGCCTGCTCTATCTGCTTCATCTCTAAACATTTATTTAAAAGCAAATAGATAACTAAAAGAAACTGCGTCCTGTCAAACAGTCTAGTGATTTAAATTATGCAGATATCGGATTAGTAAAGCATTTCACAGGAGGTGAAACACTCGTGGCAATCTACAGAAGAGTGGGAAGAAACAGCTGAAGATGCTGTGAAGGACAGAGGTGTCTGCAAGCCATGATATGTGCTCATACTCTTCAGTTTCTCTCTCCCCAGGTGTTTTTTTTAATTAGTTATAGCTAAGTCTCCTGAGACTCTCTTCTAGATATGAACAACTCATTTTAAATTTCATCTGTGTGCAGACCTCACAAGAGGCAGGTTTGCATGTTGTGTTAATATGCATTTCTACCAATATCAAAAAAGGACAGTGACAGAACAAAATCTAACCTGAATAAGGCTGTCTAATAAGGCTGTCGAGGCTATTTGATTATTAGAAAGGAATTAGCTGTCAAACCGTGGCATGTCTCGTGACTGAGTTTTGGGTAAAGGCTTAAACCCTCAGAGTTGTAAGAAAATTGCATATTTCTGTCTGGAGGTCCTCCCTGTCTGACAGTACTGTAAAAAATTCTTAAATCTAAATTACATTAAATCTACTATTGAGAATACTACAAGTTTTTCTTCACGGGAAATACTTTGGTGTTGGGTGCTCCTGAAACATTATGGAAACCATTTGTGCTTTATGTCTTCCAGAAAATTATATTGATGTGCCTCAAGATGGGAGAGGTAAGACCAGACTTCAAGGAGCAGCTTTCAAGAAAATCAACTAAATTACAAGAGCTGAAAAAATTATCAATAAGCAGGAGAGAGAAAGACTACAAGAGGGAGATTGAGCAAGTCACCTGAAGACAGACACCATTCAAACAGCTTCTACAGGCAAATGATATGGAAAGAGTCTCCAGGATAAAGTAGTCTGTAAGCAATATTTTAATTCTAGACTGACACTATTATCTTTGAAAGGAAGCATCATATTTGAGAAAATGCTCAGTAAGAAGAAAATTAAGTTGCTCTGGCAAATCCACACAAAGGTGGAAAATGACCACAAGACAAACCTTTGGTAGATAACTTTTCTTTGCCTCCCCATCCATCAATTGCCATTTGAGCCTAATCTAAGTGTCAGAATCCTGAATGTGAGTTTTTCCAAAGTTCTCTGGCGAACATTTTATCACAATAGGGTAGATGCTGGCAATCCACATCACTGTTAACCATATTGTCCTATGCATTGCAAGGTAAGCAGAGCCCTTTCATTGAGTTGGACTGCAGGGTAGCAATCACTTCAACCATAATGCACATTTTTAGATCACTGGCAATGATTCTGCTAAGGCATCAAACATCTGAGCCCATCTTAAATTCAGGTTCGTGAAGAGGGCAACTTTATTAGGATGCAACACCATTCCACCCCCATACTTCTTGAAGCTGAAAGAGAAACAGAAAATAATCAACCAACTGTATACTTCAAAAGCAATAATACCATTGTCCCTCTGCTTTACAAGGCAATAGTCCAATTCTCTCAGCCACTGAGCGTCTGCAGCGTTTACCCCACACAAATTTCAGAATCCATTTGTAAGCCAGAAAGGCAATGACTCTGCCACAGAAGTATGTGGAGCACTTGGTCACCGGGTTACAGTAGGTTGGCTTAACTTTCCATGGGATGGGGTTATTTTAAAATCATACAGTATCAATTACATGAGCAAATTCTGTGAAATTCAGTTATTTAAGATACATACATGGAGAACCTGGCAATGACAAGCAAACAGAGGAGTTCATGTGGAAATCATAACACAAAGCCATGATAATGCAAATTTAATCCTTCATGTCTAATATTTTGTCCTGCAGATCTGAGTAACTTTAAAATAACCATGTATTTTACCATGTAACCACAACATGAGGAACGCCTTGTTAAAGAATAATCAAATGTTCCTTTTGTACCTCTTTGGCTGAGTGAATTTTAGTCTTCTGTTGAAGAAGAGTGTCAAAAGGGACACTCTTGTCAGTGATTTAATTCATGGCTTCTGGAGTTCAGGATGGTGCATGACTAAAACCATGCAGGAATAAATAGAATTGGAGGACCCAATAAAGCTGGAAACCACAATAGTGGAAGCCCAGTCTTCAAATAAAGCCCAGTCTGAGCAGAACACCTACATGCACATGCCCCTTTTCTCTGTAAAACAACAACTAAATGTGCCAGGTATCACTGAGTAGTGGCAGGCAGTACCTAAAAGAACAAATTCACAGGTGGGAGTGCCACCTTACAGGCATTAGACTCCGTCCTGTCCCAGGAAAGGTTGAAGCCTGGCCCACTCTCACTCCTCAGCTCCTGTACACACCCCCAGCTTGCAGAGACCTAAGGGAGCTGCCACAGTGCCCCTGGGGTGTTACACCTTGTAAAACAGCACCTCAAATAAAACAGAGTCAGGATTCTTTAGATTCACACTAAACCTGAGAGATTCTCCTCGTTTCCTAGAAAGAATATGTCATCATCATAGCAGAACAGTTCAAAGCACTTTAGCTGGGAACAAAAAGGCCCCCCAGCAAAGACATGCTGTAAATAGCTTGCAGACACTGGCAGACAGTCCAAGCTGCCCTCTCCTTGAGCAGGAGAGCTCGACAGGGACAGGATCCGTGCTCCTGGTGGTGGGAGAGATGGGATGCGAGGCAGTGCTGTGAAGAACTCCCAAGAAAAGCAAAGGAAACCAAGTAGCTGGAGGTGATGCCATCCATGCCAACATCATGCCTTCTCCACACTTCCTCGTTGGCTCCAAGACCCATAACCCCTGCAGATACCCAAAAAAGTATCCACAGAAACCACTGTGGCACTCTGCAGTAACTGCTTGGTCCTTTTACCTTCTCCCAGCACCTACGTTCATTGTGAGGTGATGACTGCCACAGAGAGCTTTGGAAAAAGCTTATGTTCATAAAGGAATTTGTATTAGATACTGGTTTGTGTGACTTACTGTATTTTGTAAGGGTTTTTTTCCCTTTGGGAATTGTGCGTTATTAATGAGCAGTTTTATGCTTTACTTCTAGTACACGTATACCTTGTAATGGATGTGCTTTTTGTTTGTTTGTTTTCTTTTATTCTCTATACAGAGCCAGTTAATATAAGGTAGATACTCTCTGACTGAAATTCTGATTTTGCCTACCAATTAATTTATGGATAAATCCATGTCGTAGCTGGTGAACAATTTTTCATCAATTGTGTTGTTATAATCACCTGATAGTCTCTCTATTTTAGCAGAATAAAACATCCTGAATAAGACTGATGCTAGTTGGGCCTTAAATTAAGGGGAAATAGTGTACCACGGATTTCCCTACCACCATTTCTTTCAGCCCTTCTCCCTTGGTGTTGGGACAGTGGAGAAGAGCACTGGCTGCACAAACAGCCACCTGAACACCTCAGCCACCCCTGTAGCTGTGCTCTGATATCCCCCTGCATTTACTCGATCAAAATTATGGTGAACCAGAAAAACTGCAATGAATTTTTCAGTTATTTCTGCAGGAAGAGGCTGGTTCAAACACAATCTTCCTCTAAAAGAAACAATCTGGACTAAAATAGTTGTATTTTCCTCCATGTCCGTCCTGATATGGTTGGAAAAATAAGGGATCTAAAATTAACACTTACAAAAATGCATAAATTATAACCCTTTAGGTGACAATGGCAGCTGTCTATCTCAGTGGCTATTAGTGACCTTCCTGCTCCAGAAACCTCCTCCTCTGTCCAACTGATTTCCTCTCTTCTGTTTCACTGAGAACTGTGTCCAACTTCTTAGTAATTGCTGTGTATAATGTAGGACATAAAAAGATAAGTTATAAAGCTTGTGCAGGACTTGGTGTTGTAATTTAACCATCTTTCGTGCCTGGTTATCGATTTTATAAAAAACAGAGTGAAAATAATCTGGCCTCTTAATGTAGAATTCAGCATACTGTAGCAGCTATTTTAGAGACCTGTTTTTTATAGTTTTACTTCAGCTGTAATTTCTGTATGAGGACTGTCCACTTGAAGAAGCGGTGAAGTTAACACATCAAAATGATTTTTAAAAGTCAGTTCTATTCCACCACCTGTGATTGTGAATGAAAAGTAAAGCAACAAAAACAAAACCTCAACCACTGGCAGGGAAGAAACACCTTTTCTCAGCCTCAAAAGTTCTCTTCTGTAAGAGACATTTCTTCTAGTCCTCCTTTTACAAAAGTAGTAAATTACTAAGAAGGTAATATATATACAGTACAATAGTCTATTTTGATAGTCAGCCGACCATTTTAGGCTCATTAAGCTAACTAGAAATTCTAGGGTTGCAGTGATTTCTCTTCATTGATACATTGACAATAATACTGTTTACATAACACTTGATGTTTGAAATCAATACGTGCCAGTGTCCAGTGATTTGCTAATCTAGTTTCTGGTCTAATCCTGTCCTATTTTTTGCAGCATTCTCTGACTTCATATTATGAATCATGTTGTCTTTCTAAAGTGATTGCCAAGTAAACCAAAAATGTGTTTTACACTGCTATTGCACTGCTCTCGTCTTTATATACAGTAGTTTTTATAAAGATGTCCTTAGGTTTTAATAAATGAGTGTAACGTAAACTAATCTCTGTAATAAAACTTGCTTTAGTGTTTCAAAGGCTGTCTGGAATAGCTGTAGAGATTTGAGCTTCCAGGTATTTCAATAGCTTCAAAACTCGTGGCTTCCTTTCCATCTGCAGGAAATCCCCAGATACCAGAATTCCAAAGCCTGTACAAGGGTAAAATGAAGAGCGTGCATTTAACCCAAAGAATGGATTTAGTGATGGGGTGGGAAAGGCCCGAAGAAACCAAACCACACCACAAAAAAACCACTAAGGCCATTGCATAAATCAATACATGTTCCATTTAGTCTGCATCACATTTCCGGCAGTTGCTAATAGCAGATATTTAAGAGGGAAGTGTGGGATACTGAACAGAGACTGCTGAGAAATAAACATAATCTTTCCACTATTCAAGGCAAGCTAAGAAGGATAAACTGCAACTGAGCAGAAAGAAAGCAACATTTTGACTTTCACACATAAAGTGCTCTGTCCTACACAGCTCTTGTAGCAAGTCCACCTCCCCAAATGAGGCAAACACAGTTTTCACTTGCTCTGTACAAAAAGGCAGGACCAACAATTCACAGGGAAAAGAGATTTAATTTGGTTTTTGCTTCCAGGCTGAAGAATTTGGACAGTTTCTCCAGAAAGGTTTAGATTTTCTAAACACTCTCTCAAGTCTCTTTGTCACCTGTTGTTTAGGAGGCATCACTGCCAATGTTCCCAAAATACTGAGGGTGCTGAGCTGAAATTTCAACTCTCCCATTAGTAAAAGGGAGTGGTTTTGACAATATCACCTCTTGGGGCAGGTTGCTTCCCTTGACAGAAACAGTTCTTGCTCTGTCCTGCTGCCCCCAAGCTTAAGTTGTCCTCTGCTGTTGTCCCGTCCAGCACTTGCTGTCCTCTGTCCTCATCCCAAATCCTTGATATCTGACTGAAGTCCTGGCATTTATACACAGCAGGTACCTTTTCACATTAGAAATGATCCTTTCAGCATCAGATCACTAGCCTCAGACTAGAGACTGTGCTGTAGGAATAGACCTGAACAGTCAAAACCAGAGAAATTTTAAAGCCAAATTTTAAAGGAAGGGTGAGAAATCCTTTGTGATGTCACTCACTTCATGTGCCAGAGTTCATTTCTGGAGCTTCTATAACAAAGCACCTCAGCTCTAAAGGAGAAAAGGATTGTTTTCATTAAAGCAACACTTCAGTAATTCTTCGGGGTTTTGCGACTGTAAGAGACTACAATTGCATCCCACTGTGCTAAAATTTATGGAACATATTGCAGAAAGAAAGAGGACAAAAAACAGTTTTAGAAATACATAAATATATAAAATTACAAATAATTGCAACCCAGTCCTCTTCTCAAGCTGTATTTGCAATTGTCATAACATCTAAATATACAAGACAAAGGAAGTAAGTCAATGGGTCGGGTGTATTATAGCTCCCTTACCAAGTTTCAACAATTTTTATGATGTGCTTCTAGTAATTGAGTAAGAATTATATTCAGCACATTATGCACAGCAGGAACAACTTTTATATACCAAGGAGCAAATTAAATATCTCTGGAATTTCCATAGGAGATGTTAAAATGCTGGTAGTGACTTACAGACTGCCATTATCACCAAGTCAAAAACAAACAGGAGCATCACAGCCAGTTCCTTTAAATTGTTTATTCTTACTAGAAAGTAGAGACCTTGTTGATTTGCTGGTTGTTCACACATACTGAAGGACAAGGAGAGAAAAGAGAGCTGAGATTTGATCTTTGTTTGCAAGAAAACAAAGCCCTGTCACTCTCACCCAAGCTCTTCCCAACAATTAATTTAATTTGGAAAATGGAAAAAACTTACAGGGGCAAAACAAACCAATACATTAGGTATGAATAGCTACTGCTGCTGCTTTGTTGTAGTGAGAATTAACAATGACAGTTGGGTTTAAATCCTTGGCTTTGACAACACACAAACAAAAAAAGCTTGATCTAGGTAACATTTGAGAATAGTCTCCCCTTAGCCAGCTACACAGATTTAATTAAAGGCATTTTTGTGAAATACATGGGGTTTGTTTCTTTTGACTGCCTTATAGTTACTGCTTAAAAATGCCATTTTTTTTATGCAGGACTACTGAAAACAGTTGAAATCTTTGAAACATCTGAAAAGCTGTGTTCCATTGGACCTCAAGGTTTTTGCTCCCCAGCATAGGGCCTACCTCCTCTGCTCTCCAGTACTTGCTGTCCTGGGAATTAAGAATATTGCACCTTTAATGCAATTACTGTGCAATATCAAACAGATCCCTTCAAAGCCACCTTCCTCAAGCGTGCCTGGCTTTTGTTGGAAGAATTTATGTTGCAAAATGCTGCTGGGGTGGGTGGGAGCACAGTAGGAAGTGCCACCTCCAGTGAGTTAGTGATAGCTGGGGTTTGCTGTATAAACTCCGTTATCATTTTAACCACACAGTCCACCTCCTATTTCCCTGAATGAATGTGCTCCCAGCAGCCACCAGCAAAAGCCAGTTGGGAATTTATCTAGCAAAGAGACACAGCATCCCTATGCTGTATCTGTTATTATTATGCAGATAGAGGAGCTCAAAGACATTTCACAACCTCTCCCTCCTTTCTCTGCTAGCTGCATGGGTGTTTTTTAAAGAAATCATCTCCAGCTAATAAAAAACCTTAAAAGCCCCAAATCCTAAGGAAGGAAATCATGCAGTACTGTGAGTCTCACAGATTTCATGTTTTGTTTTACTACCCTCAGAAATGCCACATAAATAAAAGGCAGTGCTTAAGCTACAGTTGTGTTTTTATGGAGTTTCTAGGCTGTAGCTCAGTGGCACAGGAGGTGACTTCTGTTTGTGCTGTGCAGTCATCATTCCTGCTTTTCACATCTTCTCCCCACACTGCCCATAAACAACGAGCACTCTAAGCATGGCAGGCAATGTTTTTACACTACTGGAGGTGCTCCCACCCTCCCTGAGACCCAGCCATGCTTCATGGCCCTCAGCAAGAAAAGATTTACCTTCAAGGAGCAAAGGCTTCACCTTCTAAAGCATTGCCCCTCCCAGTCTGTGCATGGAGGCTTCTCTGCTCAGCCAAGGCATCGCTGACTGCAACCCTGCTCCTTTGCCTCAGGTCTGTCAGGAAAATTAATCCACAAACCCCAGAGGTTTATGTCCAAGAAAGAGACAGAGGAGTCCTGTAACTTTATTTGAATAAAGGGAGCATTCCCCTGGGGTCTCTCAAATTTTTGGAGGGCACAGCCTCCTATTTATCCTAATTTCCCAACTGCATTTGTCTCTCTCTTTCCCCATTGTCTGAGGTACTTGAGAGGTACGGACTTCCCAAAAGAATACTTAATACCAAAGACCCCCTTCTAATGTATAACCTCCCTTTATTTTTTTAATTCTTGTGGAATTTATGGTTCTTCCCATTGTTTCTTTCATCTGTCAATATCCAATTTCTTTTATCAGCAGACCTACAGTTTGTTTGTAAAGACAAATATCTTTCTTTCCACCCATCAATCAGTGGAATCCTTCCCATCGTTTCTTTTACTTCTCAGTGCTAGTTTTATCTACCAGCAGGCTCACAGCTTGTTTGTAAAGATAAGTCCCTCATTCCTTTCAGGTCCTTCAGCCTTACACTGACAAAAGGGGAACCACAAACACTTGGAAAAAGTGTCCAGAAGTGGAACTGATTCAGGACAGAAATAAAGCAAGAATACTTGGGCTACTTGAACACTCTTTCAACTCCTTCTCCCATTTTCCTCTTTCAACTCCTCGCAATTTCCAGTGTTCAGAGAACAGGAAAGCAAGCCATGGGAGAACCACTGGTATTAAGAAATCTCCTTTCTTCTCAACCATGACGTGAATACGTAGGCACTAAAGCTTCCAGCAACCTTTTGCAGAGACACACATTCCTTACTGGCAGGAAAGGACAACTTGGGCAAATCCAGTTTTCTGTTTCACTTCTCGTTTGCAACACTTAAAGAAAGAATATTTTGGTTGCACTGTGGTCTTTCCTCACCACCTGCAAAATGCCATTCCCTGCTGCAGCCCAAACCTCTGCAGTCACTAGAGGCTCCCAAATGCAATTTTAACACCAGCCCACATTGGAGGTCCAGCGTGCTCTGGACCAAGCCTTGTTCCTGAAAGAGACTCTGTCAGAGCTGTGTAAAACTTGCACCCTGATGCTACGGGCAGATTTTTACACGGCCACTTCCCAAGGTTTGACCCAGGGTCCCTTGTGCTGTCCTCTCCTCCAGGCACAATCCCTGGACCACTGCCCTTGCCTTTGCCAGGTCTCCCCATGTTGCAGGTGTCATTTTCCAGCCCCACCACTGCCCCTCCGCCTCATTCCATCACCAGGCAGTGAGGCATTTCCCTCTGTTTTCCAGGGAGCCAGGAACATCTGCACGCCCTAAGGGAAGGAAGCAGTTTTTAATAACACTTTTAAATGTGAGCTTTGCGTGTGTGATTCAAACCCACACTCTGCTGTCCCGGTGCTACCCAGTTTGCACCACAGGGTTGGGCTTTGGCTTTGCTGCTGAGATGAATTGAGGAGACAAACCTCGGTGAACTGGCAACCGGCAAATAAATTTGGAGCAGAGTAGGGTGAAAACAGCAGGGTCTTAAGGAAGACTGAGGATGTGTCTGGTTACTGTGAGCAGGGACCCCCCCCTAAGCCAGAGAGAACCCCAACCCCCTTGCCAGCCCAGCTGTTTGCACATACCCAAGCAGCAGCCTCATACCTCAGCCAGGCTCCTTTCCCAGGCAAAGTCAAACATGCAGAGATCACCTCGGATCAAAAGGAGCCGCCACTCACCCAGCGCATGTGAGCACATACCAAGGATGTGTCTGCAAGTGTGAAGAATGATCTGGCCCAGGCCCAGAAAGTTCCAGCCTGCTTGGCTGAGGGACTCTGGCTCTCCATCACTGTGCCATGTCCCAGCTCGAGCCACTGGCTTGGCCATCCCCTTCGAGCCTGTGTAACTTACATCGTTAATTCCTCCAGAGCTGCTATAGGAAAAGGAGTGCTACAAATGGTGCTGAAAGATACACAGAAAACATCAGAACTAACAGGAAAGTATAAAACTGGGTGCCAATGGCAGGGGGCCTCTGCAAAAACGTGAAGCTTTTGCCAAAGCAACTGCAGGATTTTTTATTATTTTTTTTTTCCATTTCAGCCAGAAGTTTCTCATCCAAAAAATCCTACCCTGGCATACCCAAAGCCATTGGCTTTAGTTGAACTATTCATGGGTTTCCATGTGCTTTGTATCTCCAAGGTACGGATCACAGAGGTTGGGTGGCATCCATTTGGTGGCAGCCGGGTCTTAGCAGGTCAGTATCACACCTGGAGCTCGTAGAGCGTTCAGAGAAGAGAGTATGAAGCAACAGGTTGGGCTATTTCGTGCCATAGACTGCATCAGAGAGAGGACACCAAGAAAATTGCCCAGCCACAAGAATATTGCACAGTCTTCTCTTCTGGCCCTCCTTGTTGGGACTTCTTGGGTGTAAATATGAGGGGTTTCTTCTAATGCCTTCATCTGATCTCTAGGTCAAGACACGTACATGACTGAAGAGCAAAGCTTTATGAAAAGATTTATGAAAACTGCTGTGGCTGATACATTCCCAGCATCTGCTGCTTTAATCCTCCCTTGTTGGAAAAGAAAGGAGTTCAGTAACAGTCTGGTAATTAATTCTGCAACAATACTCAATAAGGAAAAGTTTGGTTTTAATAAACAGAACAGAACTCCTGATTTAACGCAAACATATTCGGTTAGAAGGACATCTCAAAAATATTTATATTAGAAGCAAGAACAAAGCAATAATAACCACACTCTACAGGAAGTATTGCTTGCTGTCTGGTGATTAATAAACCCAAGGAAGGAGTAAAATGGATGGTCTAAATTTTTCTTCCCTGTTTCCCGTAAACTGAAACACACAAAGGAAATAAATGCCTATGGTGAAACCGAAGCCAAAATTTTGTTGTGAACTTATGTTATTTGCAGGAATGCCTTGAGATGCCCCTCACCAAGGAGCTCAAGCGATTTCTTATAATGGTGATAAAGGAGCAATGGGGAAGACTTCTGAAATAGTGAAGACTTACACAGTTTTTATAAAATGTCTGTCAAGCAGAGGAACATTTCCTCCCCTGCTGGCCTCTGTGGCCACAGCTCCAGCAAAAAGCAGCAGGAGCTCAAGCACATGCATCCTCAGCCAGCAGCAGCAGTTAGTCCCTACCAAAACATGCTGAAGAATGTGCTAAAATCCAATTGCAGTATTTCTCATCAAAACATTTAGCTCAACGGGAAATGCAATGTCATACAGGCAGTAAAAGTTTTAATTTTTTTTTCATTATCCTTTGTTTTTTCAATAAACTGTTGGAAAACAAACTACAGAACACTCCTGGATGTTCATCTCGGAATCCTTCTTTTATCTAAAATACCCTCTCTCCAAATCTGCCTGGCAATATATTCTGAGAAATCAATCTGTCATCAAGAATGTGCCAGACGCATTTTACGACCCCAACGCCAGACCACAACTAGAGGTCGTGTGGGTTTTTGGCTGTCAGAAGCTTTCTCTGGGCCCTTGGGCTGCACAGTTCAGCTCTCACCATCTCAGGCCTGTTGTGGTCTAACCCCAGCCAGCAACCAAACACCACAAAATCACTCCCCCACCAGTGGGATCAGGGGGAGAATCAGAAGGATAAAACCCGGGATACTCGTGGGTGAAAATAAAGACAGCTTAATAGGGAAAGCAAAAACCATGCACACAAGCAAAGCAAAAGAAGGAATTAATTCCCTGCTTCCCATGGGCAGGCAGGTGTTCAGCACCTCCAGGAGAGCAAACACCATCTCTCCAAATGTCCCCAACCTTCCCCCTTCTTCCTCCCGCTTTATGTACCAGGAGAGCAGTCACAGGGTCTGGAACATCCCTTGGGTCAGTTGGGGTCAGTTGGGGTCACCTGTCCTGGCTGTGTCTCCTCCCAACCTCCCAGGCACCCCCAGCCCCTCTCCAGAGTGGCCTTTGAGGGGCAGGAAAGGCCTTGGCTCTGTGCAGTCCCTGCTCAGCAATAACAACATCATCTCTGTGTTATCCACCCTGTGTGCAGCACAGATCCAAACCACAGCCCCATTCCAGCCACTGGGAAGGAAACGAACTCCAGCACAGGTCCCTAAAATGAGGCATGTGTCCAAGTCAGGCATTGCAAGGCAACAACCTGGAAACCTTTATGAAGTTTTCGCATGCTACAACGAAGGTGACAGAGAAAGACAGAGTCCATATGGATTTGCAGTCAGACACTTGTTTAAAAACAAACAAAAATATTGCAGTAATTTAAATATGTCTGTCCAGGCCTCTCTTCCACACACTATGGATACAAATCTGACCCTTGCACCACATCAGGAAGTTTTGAAAGGAGTCATTGAGTCATCTCTGTAGCTGATGTGCTCTTTTTGAGTGTCAGCTTCCTTTCCACAGGCAAAATCCCCCAAGCCCAGCTGTGACATTCTGGTGCTGCACCCATCAGTCACTGCAGACACTTGCAGTGCACCACAGCAGCTGGACTGTGGAATCCTCAGCTGGCATGTGAAAACTGCCTTTTCTAGACAACTGGAATTGCTGTAACAGCCTCCTCTGCAAAAAGCTTTTCTGGAGGCTGACTGAAGTGTAGAAGTCACAAATATATAAAAGAGGAGGTGGAGACATTCAGGATCAAAGCAATGGGCAGAGGGGGGCTGTTTGCTTTTTAGTTCAGAGTTGGGGGTGTCCTTGGGGTTTTGCTTTGGTTTTTGAGCAGCACAGGGGCAGTAGGGTCTGTCTGGCATGGTTCAAAGGCAAAAGAGTTGGCAAAGCACTGAGAGGTCCCAAGTGCCAGGAGAGAGGGAGGCTGGAGCACGTGGCAGTGGTGGCAGAGCTGCAAAGTCCCTCGTGCCCATCGGTTTCACTCAAGCAAGCCATTCACCTGTCCCACACGGGGCTCTGCTTATTATTGGCACTGACCATGCTGCAGGTTTCAGTGCCAGAGTCAGCGGTGTGAAATGCCCAAAGGAAGCTCCACTCTGTGGCAGAGGAACAGCTGGCACACCAGTGGATGCCTGCACAACACCGTGAGAGCAAAAGACTTTGCTCCAAGTCCAAGATGAAAGGTTTTTTTACTCACTTTACTCTTCCTGTTTTCAGTTTCTGCCCCAAAAATGAAACTCTGACTTTTTATTTCTCATTCTTTAGGTGCTGGATGCTCAGTAGTTACCCCTCATACCCCCATGAGGGCCTTGGCTGCCCTCCAGGACCAAAGAGTAATAGATGGAAACTACAGGACACGACAGGAACATTGTGTGGCACAAACACCAAACTATACATATGTCCCACGCTCCCTGATTTTACTCTTAGCTCTAATGGATTCCCAGCAAATTTGCCATAAACAAACAAAATCCCTTAGAAATCAGAGCTACCAATGGTAGTTCAGGAGAGGGATAGGAAGGATTTTGGCCATATATTTCATCAACTCAATAGAAATAGAGGTATGCAGTAAGTTACTCTCGTGACACTTATAAAGGCAAGTCTGAAAAAAAGCAGGAGGAGATAATTTTGTAATTCTCAGTGTGAATCCCCAAAACAAAGAGCTTTATTCTTTGAAATAGAAAACAACCATTTATTCCAGCTGTGTTCACATCCTTTTTGCCTTCCAGGGTTAATCTGCTGAAAAGCTTTTAGCTAAGATTAATGTATATCCAGCTGTCTCTGAACTTTTCTGTTTTATCCAAAAATTAACACACAGCAAACAAACAAACAAATATTTGCAATAAAATATTACCAAGAAAAGGAATATTTCAATTCAAACACAATTCCCACAGCTTTGCCTTTCATTCTGGAAGAATAAAGCTAATTGAATTTGTTTTCTAAAGGGAAAAAAAAATTGAGATGGGATGGAAAAAGGTACTCTGCTAGCTTATAGCATTGCTCAGAAGACAAGGAAATTAAAGAGATTAAGAGCTGAGAGTTTAAGGTTGCTGGCTGCCTGCATGGTGTCGGTAGAGATAACGCCAGTGAGGAAACTGGTTTCACCTCATGCCAGCAATGGTTTCACCTCATGCCAGCAAACCCCTTAAAACCTTCTGCAGAAGAATACAACCTTCACTTCAATGTGTTCAATCACTCCTTGTTGCCCCAGCCAATTCCTGCTCTCCTGAGCAGGAGGTTAATGAAGCAGCACGTAGCTGTTAAGATCCAGTTATTAAAATTTTTAGAGAGATGCCTCTGCCCGAATTAAGGTGCGAACAAGACCGTATGCCAAAGTCAATAGTATGGATTTTATTTAAGAGTAAATCAGGGAGAGAGAGAAAGAGAGAGAGAAATAGAAAAGAGGTAGGGAGAGATAGGAATAGTGACAGAGACTGATTATATGACAGAAAATATCACCACTCTGTGGATCCCAACAGCATCCCATTGATCCTCTCCATCTTGTCTTCTTGGTGGTGAGGGTGCCACAAAAAAACATAGAGTTCAGTGGATTAATATACGTTTGGGCCAGGTGGGAACACCCAGGTACCTCCCCTGGGGGGGTCAAGTTTGACACAGTCTCTTGCAACAGGCTCTGGATGCATCACTTTGGATCATGTGCAGTGTCCTGCTGCAAGGCCTCAGGGATCGTCCTGGGGGTGCTTCGGGGGTCTTTGATGGATCATGACCACCTTAGCAGCTAGTTTTGCTAAAGAAATTCTTCACCAAAATGCCACAAAACAAAAAGTAAACCATCATGAAAATGCGCTTATCAAAGCTGAGAAGTTAAGCATGAGCATCCTTAACCAGAACAGAGAGGAAAAGCTGACCAAGACTGCACCAATGAGCACACTTTGATCTGGCTTCAACGTGCCAGTTTCTAAGGTATCTTTCAAGTCCTGCTGGATTCCTTGATGCATTGTCAAATACAACCTGTGTGGATTTGGCTTGCTATTTTTTACCTGTAGCTTTCCATTTACTTAGCCACCATGTGGAAATTTTTTTCAGGGCAAAGTTGCTGTCATTTCACAGCTGACACTGTAAGTGTCACCCTTTCTTACAAAAAAGGAAATTTTATACTTTTTAAAGCACTGTTATTGTTCCTCTACATTTAATTAACCACCACCAACAGGCCCTGTGATGGTTTTCTTTCCGAGATTATGAGGGAGCCATTTCCAACTCTATGGAAAAAATGCAAACAGAGGCAAGGATAACTTTCCAGAGGAAGAAAACAGAATAGTGGAGAAAGTCTGTGTTGTGGTGGGAGATTAAATAAAGGCTGTGCAGAAATGCTGGCCAGCCTGATTAGTAGGGATAAGGTCAAGCCCATAGGAACCAAAGATAATTCAACTTTTTAACTGAGAGTTTTTTCAGAGAAAAATGCTGCTTCAATTCTACCAAAATTTGAAGAAAAAAAAAATCTCATTAAAATGAAGTTGGACCTTATTCTATCACAAATGATTGAGAAAGACACATTTCAAAATGGATTTTTAAAAAAAACCCTCCAATCTTTCAGGCTGTATGTACCACATTAAATTTTCCTCTAAAGCTTAAAATGGAAGTAAAATGAATTCTTGCACACAGTCTCTGCAAATACTGAACTTGGCGTGAGGAGGGGGAGCTCCCCCCAGATCTCAGCTTTTTTTCAGAGTAAACCAAGCTGTTCTCTGATCAGCACTGCAAGCGGATGTATAACTTTAGATACTACTCGAGTCCTTGTCTGTGGTGATCCACAGAAAATGTGCATCTGTTACAGCAAAAGGGAAGTTAAATTGGGGCTGAAGAAGCTCAAGTTTTCAGGCTGGGTGTTCGTCTTGTAAGCAGCTAGTGCAAGAACCAGGATTATTGAATATTTTCCATCACCTTCCTTTTGTGGGCCCGTAAAAAGATCAGTCTTAAATGTTATAACATACAGAACTTTTGCTAGTGTTTTTTTCTAAATAAAGATAGGAAAGACTTTTTTTACATCAACTTACAAGGAAAATTCTTCAGGATGATTACTTCTAAAGAGGTGTAAATGCTGAAAAGGAACAGGAAATTCAAACTTCATAGAAGTTGTGAAATGACTTCTCCTAATGTGTAAGAACAGTTATCAGAGGAACCCTAAAACATGAATCTGTTTACTTTTTGAAGGGCCCTGACTGTGTTTCCCTGTGAGAGCCCAAGCCTTACCACATCCAAACCAACCACTCTCAGGAACAATTGAAAAATTGTACACAAAGAGGGAAACTGATTCCCAAATGTGCCAGGGCACTGCAATATCCAAGCACCTCCAAATGGCCTGGTAAAGGTACTAGGGCTGAGATATGACAGATGTGTTTTAGACTGTACCAAAAAATCCAATTAAAAAAAAAAATAAAGACAACGACAGAGTGAAAGACCTTAAAATGAGAATGTCTTGGACAAAATAACACGTCAACAAAACTAAAACTAGTAATGACATGACATTGTTTGAATTTTAATGCAGGTACAGTGCGTGTGGAAAGCAGCACGTCACCTTTAAATAGCATTTCACTTCTAAAGGGAAATAAATACAAGAACAAAAAAGCGAGCACAAAAAGCCCCTTCTCACAGACAGCCAGGTTGAAAAGAGGCTCAGATATTGGTGCTATTCCTGGATCACTGCTACAATACCCCTTCTACCTCCTCCTTTTTTGTGCATTAATAGTTGCTGTTGATTTTGCTGGAGAGTACAGCAATTCAGCAGTGTATCAGACACACGTATCCAAAAACCTGAGAGTTTGACACAGATTAAATCATTGAATGCCTTCTCAATAATGCCAAAGTCTGGCAAGTATCAACAGACCGATGAGAAAAAGAGTGTTCGTGATCTTCTAGCCTTCCTCCCAAATCTGTCGAGGCTCTTCTGTACCCTTTGAAGTGCTGTAAAATCTATCCTCAGGAAGGATCCCAGGCTGATGGTTCGTCTTTTCTTACTTCCAGAAAGCTGAGCCTACCCTGAAGCTGTGGGGTTTCCATTACAGCACCCTCCCCTGCAACTGGCCTACTCCTCACAACATCTTCTAGCAATTTTGTCTTGGCAGGTTTTCTGCAAGGAAGCAGACTGCAAGAAGCAGTCATGTTCTCCTAAAATGGATCTTTATAAAAAAAATAGTTGGGGTCCTCTGAGTTCAAACAAATACTCCTCGACTGTTTTTCTTTGCATGGAAAGCTCAATAACTGGCTCCTCTGAAAAGCCAGAGTGCAGATGTCGGGGTATTGCTTGAAAAATTCAGCTTCTGCAGTTTCTCAGTGTTGTGTGCACACCCTTCCCAGCACACGCGGCCTCACGGCAGCACACACACCCAGCTGAGGCTTCAGCAGCTTCACAGGTCAAAATAAACACAATAAACCGCAGAAAATCCAATATCTGCTGCATGAAATACTTGCCTTTTCTTCAAGGGAAGCTCTGTTAACAGACTTTCTGCTTTATTTTTTATGACAGCATCTGTCTCATTTTATCAGGCTTTTTTTTCCAGCAACATACAGAGGCCTTCTGCAGCTCGCTTTTGAGTCGGATTTGGTGCTCACTTGCACAGTTAAAACAACAAGTCATGAAAATAAGATGCTGGCAAGCAAGCAAGGGATTGAGACTGTCCATGTCTGCAGAGCTGACAGGGTGTGGTTCCACCATCTCTATCCACCAAGGGCTTACTGGTGGCATGGAAGCACACTAGAATCACTTGCATGGGAAGCAGCACCCCAGATCAATGGGATTCCCAAAACCTGGAAGAGATGTAGAGATGCCCTACACTCTGCTGCTGTGCAGCCTCCTCCACGTGGCCCCAGATTTCCATTTGGGGCAGAGTCATTGTCATTGCCACCTTCTCTGCTTCTTCATCTTCTCATACCAGATTGCTGACAGTATTAGGAAATGGTAATCTCTATTTGCTGTCCACTTTATTTCTCATTTATTTTATTTTATTTTTACTTAATCTTTCTCTTCTTCCTCCCTTCATTGCCTTCTTTTCTCAACTGTGTAACTGCATCAATACTTAAAGCTCTTTAAAGATTAAATTACATGTATAAACAAGGCAGCAGGCTAAAGATATATCAATTACTGTTGCCTCATGATAACAATAATGACAAAATACAGATCAGCTGCAGCTTCTAAAACATTTCCCCAAAAAGGATCAGGTTTTTCCTCTACCAGCATTAAAGGAGAATTTCATGCCCCCGTTGTGGCCTGTTTGCTTTCTTCTGTTTTCACTATAACACAGAGCCCAAAAAGCTTGTGTGCCCAAAGATCCACAGACAAAACCCCCTGCTCTGTCCCTCTGTCCATCCACTGTACATGCCCAGATTACCTGGAGCATTAATGAGCTCTCAGCTCAGGACTTGCTGTAATTGCATAACTCCATGAGGGCTATGGGTGATTAATTAAATACAGCTCAAAGCCAAACACACTTCTGCCTGTACTTTTCAAAATTTTAATGTAGGTACAGGACTGTGTGAAAGCAGCACATCACCTTTAAATAGCATTTCACTTCCAAAGATAAATAAATACAACAAAAAAGCAAACAAACAAACAGCAACAAAAAAAGCCCTTTCTTACAAAGAGTTTTCCACCAGCATATAGAAAGCAAAATGGAAGAAATAAAGCCAATGCCCTGGACTGAAATCCATCCCATGCAGCAGACAAGTTGAAATCTAAATATAGCCAGTTCCAGACCCACAGTGCTGGCAGGAACCTTTTGGGGGTCACCTCATCTATGCCCAGGGCACAAGACAGGACCCCAACAGACTGGCCTGAAGTGCACAGACCAAACCCCAGCCAGGGAGAAGCCTCCATCCCCCAAGGCCAGCTGCTCCTGTGCTCCCCAGCCCAGCACACACTGCCCAGGGATGTTCTTTTGAGCCTGTGAGATTCCTCAGAAAGTCATTTAGCATTCCCCAGGTCTGTACCTGGGATAAGAAAGGATGGTTAATTTGCTCCTTTTTTATACAGCACCACTAAGCGGATCCCCCTGCCAGCCTGGGGGTGATACAATCCCACTGCCTGACACTTTACCATCGAGGAACTGGTCACGTTTTCACTTAGGATGCTACCAGGCCTTGTGCAGAACAAAGAGAGCAATAGTCTACATTTATTAACATTGGCTCTTTGCCTATTCTCACTAAACAGTTTTTAAAATCACTGAGCAGCTGCCACCCAGGACTCACCTTTCAAAAAGTGAAATCCTGCCATATCCTATCTTTCCAAGCCACTTAATCCCTCTGCCCAGGTTCAGAGAATCCACCCAGCCATCCATGTTTATCAGCCAGTCACCAAACAGGAGGGAAAGGTTCAGCATAAGGGATGGAAGTTTTTCTCCAGCAGACACCAAACAACATCTATGCCAAGCCAAACAATCAATGGAATGATGGGGAAATGTCATCCTAGACTGGTTTTGTGTAGAAGTATAAATTCACATTAAAGAGGAGCCTCAATTTGAACGCCCTGCTATTTTCAGAAAGGCAGTTTGTGTTTGCCAGTGGCTGGTGCTGTCCATGCCAACCTCCTCTACCCTTCCTGACAGCTCTCCACTCCTCACATCCCCACTGTGCTGCCCAGACCTGGTGCTGCCCAAGGGTGAGAGATGCCTTTTGAAAGTCACTATCTCAGGGAGAAGAGACAGCCACCAAGTTAAAACATGCATGAGAATGGGCAAGCTATACAGAATTTTTCTCAAAGGTGCAAAAATAGGAAGCTGGGAATAAGTTACTCGGAAGCTAAGCCTAACGAGAAGTTTGAAGACAAAAAAGGGTCAAATGCCAGGGAGAAAATTTCTTGAAGTCTTCCCACAAGGGCCCTTGGACCACTCTGGTCACAGTCTGGTGCCTCCTTGTGGTCACCCGCAGCTGCAGTGAAGGTCAGTGTTTTCCCAATTTGTGTTACAAAATATTGTCTCACAAGATTCCCACCAGCCGTGGGGCATCACACAAAGCTGTAGAGGCAAAGGGACACGGGCAGGACACAGAAGCTCACAAGAGACACAGGATAATTGCTGCATTTCAATGAGCTGGGCAAAACAAATTCTCTTTGCTAGAATGAAATTACTGATGTCACTAACAGGTAAAATGCAATTGGGTAGGAAAGAAAGAAATCCTCTCCAGACAGGATTTTCAGTGGTTTTGAGGTTAAAAGAAAGGTAGGGGGGGAAAAAAAAAGAGGTCTAAAATTGTAAAAATCAATGTATTCAGTATACTTACATATTCAGCTGGGAAGGCTTTGTAGCTCTGTGTCCTGGAATTAGTCTTTAATGAAAAAAATTTAAGAAGAAGGAGCTTTTTACAGCTAGAAGAAGGGATCTGAATCAGCGATGCAGCCAGAAGTGGTCATAAAAACCAGGAAGACGATATAACATCGGTGTATTTTGGTTTACCTGCCACAGCAGTGTGGAGGAAGAGGAGTCTCTGTAGCTTCTTGACCCTCGGGCTTTCACAAGGGGCACGTTTAAGCTTTTTTGCTCTAATCTCTAAGTTAAAAGAAAACCTACACTGCAGCTTCCAGCCTTCCAGAGCTCCTGATGGAAAAAATGCCATCAACTTCTCCAGTCTTCCCTGGGATTTGCTCCTGAGAGCTTAGAAACTGCAGGTTTGTGTGCCTGGTTTGCACTAGAGCTCAAGGAGCCAAGTGCAAGGGTAGTGCTCTGCAGATGGTGCCAGATGGATGCCAGACAAACTCTTCATTTTACTGGCCAGGACAACCACTAAGCTTTTGCTTCCTGGTCAAATTTCCAAGGCATCCAACAAGAGCAATTTACTAGCTAGAGGGATGTGTTTTTCTAGTGCCAATTCAGGTCTTAAGTTTGCTTATTCTCCTCACGTAGCACAGAAGTAACAGAGAAGTAGTAACAGAGGGAGATCAAAAGGAAAAGAAACTACATGAGAAAAGATGAAGTATGAAATAATGCTGGTAACAGACAAGCTGCAATTCATGATCAAAGGAATGAATCTGGCCAATAAAGAAGTATCTTCCCCCATTTCTGAAAGGAAGAATTTGTTGTTTGCCCTCATATCACTCAATCCTTTCAAGTGCAGCTATACTTAGGTAGCTGAAAGGAAAAAAAAAAGCAACAGAGCACCTCAAATTTTGTCTATTTTGCTTTAATCATCATGAAAGAGGGTTCTCCTGGGATCTCACTGCTTTCCCATTCATGTTACGTATAATCCACAAAACAAACAATCAAACCCCAGAGCATTTTCCATTCCAGCTAAACAAGGAGAGTGTCAAAACAATGTTTCCTGACCATTACCAGCTCAAAGCCAAGGGTCCTCAGTGGCCAGATCAGCACTGCATGACCCACACATTTCCCCTCCACAGCCACAGAGTGCATCTGTGAGACAGAAAACATCCCACCACCATCTCCCAGGGAAGGCAGCACCCACCCTGTGGGGCTTCCTGGTCCCTCGAATTCAGCTGGAGCTCAGAGTAAGAGGCTCAGAGAAGGCTTGATGAGCAGGTGGTGGAAGCAAATGGAAAGAAATGGTTTTCCACCCATACAAACTGACCTCAAAGCCTGAGAGAGGAAAAGTGCCTCAAGCCTCTCGCCCTCTGGCCTGTGAGCAGCTCTGCAATGAGCCAGGCTCCCTCCAGGTCTGCTGCTGATGCTCAGGTGAGCAAAAGAGATCTCCCCAATGGAGTCCTGCAGCACTTCCACCTAGGAGTGGACTTTTGGGCCCCAGAGAAAAGGGGAAATCTTCCCTGTTTGGAAAAAAAAAAAAACCACCAAACCAAAAAAAACCAACAAAAACCCAGAATTTGATATTTTACTGTTCAGATAAAGGCAAATGGAATGGACTTTTGGGCCCCAGGGAAAAGGAGAAATCTTCACTGCTTGGAAAAAAAAAAACCAAAACCAAAAAAAACCAACAAAAACCCAGAATTTGATATTTTACTGTTCAGATAAAGGCAAATCAAACCAAATATCTTTAAATCTTCACTTTGGCTTTTAAAGTCTCAAACACTATTTGCCTCCCATCTTTATTTATTAAGGGTGGTAGAGTGCACCCCTCTGGCCACAGGGCACTGTGGAGACTGACAGCATCAGGGTGAAGTCTGGACTGCCATGCCAAGACCAGGAAGCAGCAGAGTTTCTGTGACACATGCCAGGCCTGAATGACTTGTTGATTTTCCCCCTCTCCCTCCACCCCATGCCAGAAACAGACCCATCTCCCTACTTCAGGCAGGGTTAATCCCAGAAGCAGCACCAGCACTGCCTTCCTTGGTGTGCACAGCTCTCTTGTGCTCTGACCTTTTGTGTCAGAGTCAGAAAAATGTTACAGCATTTCGTGCTGAAATGGATGGTCTCCCAGCACACCTGAGCATGGAGATTTTGCCCAGAGATGTGCATCAGCCTGACATCAGCAATGACTAATGGGAACTCTGCAAAGCTGAGCTTTCAAAGGTTTCCTGTTCCCTTGGGAAGGACCAATTTTTGCAAAACCTGGGCTCATACTTTTGTTTTACCACAACCCAATGTGCAGAAAACTTTCAAAATCCAAGAGAAAAGGCCGAAGATTTTAGATTCTATTTTGTTTTTCAGTGTCAGCTTTGAAATACACGGAACATCCTTGTGGAACAGAAATTTCTAAGTAATTTGATGTTTGCATGCCAAGAATTTTCTGTGTGATTGTTCCTGAACAGAAGGTGAACGTTAGTAAGCACATTAAAAGGAAATGTGCCAGAACCATTGGAATTAGTTCCTCTGTTCCTGCTGACAATGGCCAAGACATCCCCACAGAAACCTGAACTTCTTGATGCTGCACCTCCAGAGAGAAAACAGCTCCTCTGACAATCTCTGCTGTGCTACCAGATCAAACAGCTCATTTTAGCTCTTCTTCCCTCATATATGAGCTCTTACTCTATTTGAATAAACCACTTTGAGGCACCTACTATTTTTTGGGGTTGCACTTGACTTCAGGGGAGCTCCCACCTCTGTACAAGCCCCTTGCCAACTATTGTAGCACCAATCATCCCAGCCTAAGTTTGGACTGAATATGTTTTTATAAATGCTTCCTTTATGTACATTGGTCACCTGATAAATAATTGGCAAACAACGAGTGACTCCTGGTACCCAGGCTGGTGGTTCTGCTCAGGTTTGGGGTTTGTTTCCTAGGGTAGACTACAGTTATTGCTGTAGGATAATATTTTTTAAAATCATTTCATACTTGAGAGGATTGAAGAGAAAATACTGCTCAAGCTCAGGCAGGGAGAAGACATTGTGGCACAGGGCAGGGGTTATGCTGGAGAAAGGACAATACGGAGGCAGAAGGTGGGAAATGGAATAAAGAAAAATAGAACCCTCGTTTTTTTCCCTTTCTGTGTGCCGAAATACAAGGCATTCCTTTTTCCTTTAATAATAAAGGAAATGTTGTACTTCACAGCATCTCCTTCTACTAATGAATATTTTTAAACTAAACATCCTGATTTGTTGGAAAGGTTTTTGTTGTCATCTAGGTGTTTTTTGTTGTCAATCAGTTTTTCTTTAAAACAGAGAAGTACCACCAAAAATAGGTCTCTAGGGGAAGAAAGCTCTCAGTGCTTGATTATTGAGGCCCTTCAGTTAGAACAGCATTTGCACACTTCAATAATTCCCTCCCAACTCGTGTAAAACATTGATAAGACACATTGTTTTAAAAAATTGTCCTAGAGACAGCTTTCTTTTTTCATTCAGCACAAGTTTCATGTGCTTTCTTTAAGAAAGCAGCAAAAGAATAATTTTTATTCATGCTCTTGTCTCTTTACCCACTCCTATTAAAAGTCTGTGAGTGTCGGTGCCACTGATTTTAAGAAAAATAAACAGAAAAATAAAGAAAGCTTGAGAGAAACCCAAAACAAAATCTGAGCCACTTTCTATTGCTGACAGCAATCTGAGCAGAGCTGCAGCCCCCACCCAGCAGCAAATTTGACCTGTGCAACAAACTCTGAGGGACCCGAGACACGAATCCTTCTGAAATGGCACACTTCCTCTTAACTTGGAATTTGACAGCATTATAGCATTTATAATTCCTCAGTTTTATATCTGCCTGCCTGCACTAAGAGTCTGGAGATACAAGAGTATAATACAAGATTACAATCCTTGTTGCAAAACTGAACTCTTTGGAACTTCCTGCACCAAAAAAGTCCGACCTCGATTAATAATTCATCTGCCCAAGGAAGGAACAATATTTGCTTTACAGTGCAAGTTTGGGGGCTGATTTTTATGGACTGGAATGTCTAAAGAAGTATTCCTAAAATAGTGAAATAAAGCATATACTGGCAGGCTAATTTTAGAAAACTAAATTATCAAGTTTTAACATTAAATCTAAAGTTGAAGCAGTACAGGATTAAGCAGAGACGCAATAATATCACAATTTTTAAATTTATTAAATATTTGCTCTTTAAAGTAAAGTTGTACTTTTGTAATCTCTCCATTCAGAGAAGAATTTGGGGAAATATTCATGCACACAGTCTGACAGCTGAATCACCTCCTTTTGCTGTGCATCCCATTTGCTTTTCCTGTATTATTCACTACCACAGAGACACAGTGATTTAACATTAATTTAATTTACATATATTAAATGTGCTGAGAGTATTTGCACAGCTTGACTGGAACTATGGGACCAGCTTTCCAAATTCAGATAAAATTTCCAAATTCATGGCAAAGCCCACAGGATGCAGCTATTTTGCTAAGCTGGCTGTGGAACAGAGTCACTTCTTAACTCCTCAAATTTAACTATTCATGGAGAGTTAATTACTTCTGTTCTGCATATCAGCAACAGCTGACAAGCCTCATGCATTAGCATCTTCTTCCTTTGTCAGACCCTTGCTCTGCATCTGTGTCTGCCTCAAAGCTTTTCAGAAAGTTTCTGTGTTGATCAATAGAGTTTTCCTTTTGAAAATCATACAATTGGATGATTATAAAAAAAGATTGTCATGTTTTGAGAGCAGAGGGAGTCTGGACTTCCACAGTCACCTTTTTGCTCCTTGCATGAGTGTAGGTCTAGATCTGTAATGCCAAGTATTCCAGATCCCATTCCCTGTCTCCCTGCACCACTGGGATAGGAAGAAGAGCTGGAAGGAGGGATGGGGGGAAGGTGTTTGTGTTTCTAAGGTGGTTTTTTTTACTTCTCATTATCCTGCTCTGATTTTTTTAGCAATAAATTCAATTAATATCTCTAATTCAAGCCTGTTTTGCCCATGACAGTATTCAATGAGAGCTCTCTCTCCCAGTGCTTAACTCACGAACCCTCGGTTGTATTTCCTTTCCCCTGTCCAGCTGAGGAGGGCAGTGAGAGAGGGGCTTTGGTGGCTGCCTGGAATCCAGCCAGGGCCACCCCACCCACACCACAACAGGACCACCAGGGCCCAGCAACCAGCAGCCAGCTTCAGGAGAAGGTTAAAGCCACCAGTCTATAAGGAACGGATGTGAAGGAGATTAGGGGATCTCAAGAACTTTGCCAAGTGTCTGTAATAGTAGGAACATGGATGATTTAATGAGTGGAACAACCTAGACTAGCCACACTTCATTTTAGTAGAGAAAGCCAGAAAGGAATTTGTGTAGTCTTTATCAGTCTCACTGGAGAAAACTGGTTTTGGTCTCCAAATGTGGTGATGTCTTTCAGTCTGAGTCACACTGAGTAAGATACACAAGCACCACTATCTCCTGGGTTTAGGTATAGCCCAAAGAAAAATAAATTCCTTTTTAGTTTCAACAAGCAACCAGCTGAAGCCGAAAGCAAGGATTAGTACAATATTGAGACGATGCAAACAGCAAACCAGTCTGCTTCTGCAGCCCCTCAAAATACTTATACATGAGCCACGAGTTCTATTTCCTATTTACGTGGGTTTCTCTGTTGTTTTATAAAATCCCTTGTATAAATTTATGAAGTTCTATCATAGATTTCAGGTCCTTTTCCTCAGTGATTCACAGGGTTGTGTGCTGTGTCCCCCAACTCCCCTGAACTTCATCTTTGGGATGGCTGGAAACCTTCTACTCTGCAAATTGGTGGCATATGAATTGAAGCAGCTCATCCTGTGCCAGTAGTACTCCTTCAATTGTGACTTTTTAAATTCAGCAGCCTGTAGTAATCTTAAAATTCCAGAGGGGTGGTGGCCAGCCTCTTTCACCTCTGCCATAGGTGTAAAGAAAACTGGAACAAGCAGCAGAATCCCAAGTATAGCCACTCCCTAAACTAAAGCACATCAAAACCACTTCGTCAGGGGCATCAAAACAAAGTGGTACAAGCACAATAAGAGGCAAACACAGCTATAAACTCGTGTATGACTCATTCTGAAAATAGCAGAAATTTAACCAAAAACCTACTGAGGAGTCAAAAGCCTTAAAAGTCAGCTGCAAATGTTAAAAAAAAAGTGAAATTCATATAACAGCAAAAACTAAAATATCACTGTGTTTCCACGGAAATGTAAAAAACACAGTTTCCAGCAGAAATCTAAAACAAAACCCCATACTAGCTACTATGAAGAACGTTAACTCTATCCCAGAAAAACCAGCACAGGCCTGAAGGAGAATACCAACATTTCCCTGTCCCCTGTATCTTTTTAGTAGAATCAGCTACATCAACCTCTGGTCAATGAATACATTCAGATCCATTGTCCTATCATTTTTTAAAATTAAACAATTCACAAAGCAAGCAAGAAACCACACGCATCAGAGAGGTTCAATTTATTACAAACATCCTCTCATGGCTGGCTTAGGAAGCAAACTTTTGGGGCTGTGACTTTCCCCAGAGGAAGGGCTGCAGAGGCAGGGACACACAGCTGGTTGTGCACTGCTCCTGACACAGCAGAGAAGCTTTGCCAGGGGAGACAAGCTTCTGACTCATTTTAGGAAGAGGCTATGCATGTGGAAAGTGAAGAATGGTGTATATTAAAAGAAAACTGTGAGGGTGAGTAGGAAAGCAACAAGAGCTGGCAGACGAAGAACCAACAGGGTTTGCTGATGAGCCATCAGCTGCTGCCATGGTGGGTGGTGAGGAAGTACGGCCCCCCTGAGCTGTCACCATTGCCTCAGCAGAGCTCTCTTCTCCCAAATTTTTCTTCCTCTCCCCTCCATCAAAAGAGTCCTGAGGGACTGCAAAGCACAAAGCTCAGCAGCCAGGCAAGCCTGCCTCGAAGCACTGACAGCTCAGAGACAACATCTCCTTGCAAGGTTGGAAGACTTTTGCATTCCAGCATGGAGCTGAGCTCGATTTTTGGTTACCTACATGGGTACGATCCTTCAGTCAAGCCAGCCTGAAACCTGGCAGAGCTTCTCCTTCACTAAGGCTTTCTCTCTATTCAAGCTTTTTTTTCCTCTCATCTCAAGCTGGATATGCAGGAGAAACTACAAATGAGAACTCTGTTCATTAAACTGTGCTAATAAAAATTACTGTGTCACGTGTCATCTGTGTTTGTGTATTGAAAGCAAATGGTGGAAGAATTAAATTGATGTTCTATAGTGCCAGTTTGTGCTAAATAATACTCCATGGTAAAGGTGTTATGTAAAAAGTGACTGGAAAATCTAGTGCTAAGGCAGTTGACAAAGTTTTGCTTAAGCACCAGTTAAAAATTAGGAAATGAATGTAAGATTTAAAATATATTTATAAAATTCTTTCATCTGTATTTCCCATTTAACACATGCTTGGGATGAAGAGGACTCTTTTAAGTTGTAATTACTGTCTACTAAAAGCACTGGTCTCAGAGAATTTTATCTAAGCATTTTTTTGGGTCTGAGTTATCACTCTTTTTTTTTAAAGGAAAATAGATCTAATTTCCCATTTACGAAGCCCAATGTCGGCTTGATTTGCAGTCCAGATTTTGCAGCATTGTGCTAATTCCTGAGAAGAAGAGAGATAAAACCACCAGAAACAAAAGGAAAACCAGTTTCACTATGTTAGGAACAGGAAATACAAGGAATTAACAGGAGAAATAGGAAAAGCAGGGCAGAGGGAGAGAACAAAAATTTCCACTGGCTCCCTACTTTTCAATGACAGCTCCTCCTGTCTATCCAAAACCACTGCAGAGAGACTCCAGCGTCCCCCAGGACATCAGCTGTGCAAAGATGGGACATGAGCACATGGTGAGTGGCTGTCTTTGTTTCTGTCTGCATGGATTCAAACAGTCTCTGTGCCCACTCCACTTCCTGGGCTGCAGAGCTGCATCCTAAACCCCTAGAGCAGAGTTCTGGCCTTTCTGGCAACCCTCTTCTTCCCCTGCGCTCTCCCCTAAATTTAGGCAGGAACTTACAGCAGAGCCCACTGGATTGCCACTCAATCCCTTTCAGGAAGAGAGCCTCTAAAAAACCATTGATCGCCACCACCTGCAAGCAGGAGAGGATTGCAGGTGGTGTTTTTTTAAACAAGATAAAGGCTCGGTTTCCCACTGAGTGATATTATTCCTCTATCTCCAGGGAATGTGTGCACAAAACAAAAAGCACCCCGATTTCACTCTTTACAACTTCCACCTAGTTTATGATGCCAGCCTCCCTCTTGGCTCTGTGATGAGACTCCTTCCTTCCTCCTGATTCCAGAATTCCTACTACTTTTATGATGCCAGGCTCTTCTCCTCCTCTATGATGCCACACTCCCTTGAACATCCAGGGTGCCAGAAACCCTCTTACCTCTGTGGGGACAGAATCCTTTCTCCCTTCCTCAGCGATGCCAGACTCTCTCCATCCTCTTTGATTACCTCCACCCTCCATGAGGTCAGACTCCATCTTTCCTCTGTGGTGTGAGATTACCTCCAAGCTCTGTGATTCCAGACTCCTTCCTTGTGCTGTGGTGCCACACTCCCTCCATCCTTTGTGATGGCAGAGTCCCTCCTTCCTTTTTGATACCAGGTTACCTCCACCCTCTGTGATATCAGACTCCATCTTTCTCCAAAACTATTAGGAAGCTAAATGTTGTTTATCCTCATTCAGAAGGATTGGATGAAGTTGAGGATTAATTTTAGCTGTTATATCCCATGGCTAAGTTCTTGTGGATGTGCAGAGAACCAGGAAAGAGTGATGTAGGAGCACTCTGTTGCCAGGGAAGGGACAAAATTACTTCAATAGTTGCTCTCCATTTGTAATTCCTGCTATTATCTCATGAGGAAAATAGCCTCCAGGATGTCTGAGTCAATGACAGCCACGTTCAACCACAGCTTTCTCAGATCAGTTTTGTCACCTAACATATTTATCAGACACATTTTGTCCTATTCTTCCCCATCCTAACCTTCTGTCCTCTTCTTCCTCATCTGTCTGGTGACAAAAAAGATCACCAATGTGCAAGTTCAATGCAGCTCCATCGACAATTAGATCGGGGACTTTTTTCAGAAACAAGTAGGATATTGGTGAGCACAAAAATTAATCTGCTGGAGATTTGAGCACTGACTCTCAGGAAATTATTACACAGCTAAGCACCACTTCATGAGCTCTTCTGTTCCCCATAACCCCACTCAACAGCACCAGCACCAGGACTGGAGGCTGAGTGTCTAAGGAGCACTAAAAGGTGTCCCTGCAGAGCCCTTGGCACAGGGACTGCCGGGAGCAAAGCATGACAACACATTTCCCAGGACTGGGAAGAAGCTGGGGACAGCACCTTCACAGCTTCCAAATGAGAACAGCCTGCAGGTGTTGTCTGGTGGGCAACACCAAATGGTGGTTGGGGGTCCAAGAATTAACTTCCTCAGCTTTGTTTCTTAAGCCTTCAGGTTCAACCACACCTCTTGAACAGCAACAAAAGACTTTTGCCTTGCTTTCAACACTAGAACTTCCCTACGGTAGCATCTGGATTTTATCACAGGACTACACCTTGCCACCTTGAATCCTACAGAAGGCATCAGCTCTTCAGACCTCACCCCTGGGCCAAGTGTTTCACTCAGGTGAAAGTGACTCTTGTGCCCTCTCAGAGCATTTCTGTGCCGAGCAGCAGAGGGGGTTTTTTAGCATCTATCTAGTGAAACTGGAGAAAACCTTTTCCTTTCAGGATTACACGGCAATTCTGTGAGGCAGCATTAGTCTATTACCCAATGTTAAAGCAGCAAATGGCTGTGTCTCTCCTGAGGGCCACATACAAGCTATTTTGTCACTTTCCTAACCCTTCCCAAGCACCATGGGTTTGTAATTTATCCTTCCTTTAGGTGTCCCAATAGAAAGTTGCTTTTCTTTCTTCATAGGGATGTCTCTTCTCAGCAACCTCAGCCTTTATGCAAGTTCTGTTTACTGTAGGGAGGAGCTACTCCATTCCCCTTCCTTTCTCCTGTCTTGGCTCTCCATGTGGTGACAGTTCCTGCACCTCATTTTGGCCATTAGGCAAGTGGGCAAACTTTTCTGCAGAAATATTTCTTTTCCAGTAAAAGCAAGTACTCTTTTACTTGAATGTGCTGGATGTACTTAGTTTCTTTTTAAAGATACACTTCAGCGTATCCTTTGTAGAAGAAAGGGAAAGAGATCAATAAATAAAATGAATAAACCATAAAGGCATCTTTTCCAGAGTCATGGGGATGAAGGGGAAAGGGTACTGAGGAGGTCATGAGGTTATTTGTGCACTTCTAAAACATTCCTGAAACAGGCGCCAAAATTAGGGAACACTGTAGTGTAGGATGCAGAGGTCAGGCACATTGCTCAAAGACTCAGCCCCTGGCACCATAGGAGTATATTGCAATTTTAATATCTTAGAATAAAGAAAGCTCAAACAAGCAAACCCCCACATTCTCCAGTTGCTGGGAAAACAGCACACATTCAAATATGCTCCAAGAAGACGCAGAACATAACGGTTCAGGAGGTAAAAACCCCAGAGTTTTGCTCCTCAAATAAGGTTTTTTGGCCAAGCGGAGCACATCAGCATCATACAACTAATAATTGTTGTGAGAAGAGCAGTGCAATGCAATTAGCATTAATTTGGAAATGACTCAGCATGACCATGCATGGATGAATGAATCACTCCTACAGAGTCTCTGGCTCTCAGTAGTCCAGTCTCAAGTGTGAGGAGCAGCACAGTATGGCTAACACTGAGATACAAATTTAAGCTATATTTGAAGTCAGCTGACAAAGTCAGTGTCAGTCTGAAGAGGCAAAGGCGTTTAGGAATAGCCAATCAAATTGACTGAACGTGACAGAAAAGCACTTGAATGAAATTACTTTATACACAGGGGCTGGAATTACCAGGGAGCAAGGCCATGCAGGCAGAGGTGCTGTCAAGGACTGGGATTCAGTCAGGCATAGGCAGAAAATAGCAGCTCTCACAATGAAGAGGTACCAGCTGTGATCTGGAAAACAAATGGGTCCACCATTTACCTAAGCAAGAGGACCAATGTGAGGGAAAACATGACTCTCAGAGTCATATTTTACCGTTTTTCCAAAATCCCTTTGAATCTGATGGACAAGTCTTCAAGGACCAGACCTTTCCAACATCTACCAAAGGAAGAGAAGTGGATTTTGAAGTTGAGTAATAGACCCTTTCCCCACGTAACTTGTGCAAATCTTGCTGCAACAACACCAGAGAGCCTGATTTCCGTCTCTGACAGATCATCACCTGGTTGGTCTAGAAAAGCCAGGAGATAGAATCTTTTTAGACCTCAGCAGAGCTTTCAGTACTGCCTCTCTCAGGATCTTTCTGGACAAACTGTCCAGCCACAGCTGGATAAACACATCCAGTGATGGGTGAGCAACTGG